>APFE030739844.1:17501-27948 GCA_000404065.3 Pinus taeda | reverse complement strand
TTACATGGGCTTGTAAGAAACAGGCTGCCATTTCTCTTTCGTCAGCAGAAGCAGAGTATCGTGGTGCCGTGGAAGCTAGTAAGGAAGCCTTGTGGCTTCGTCAGATCCTATCAGAATTGGGCTTTGAGCAGCAGCATCCGACTACACTTTGGTTTGATAATCAAAGTGCCATTCAGCTTTGCAAAGATCCAGTTCAGCATCAGCGCAGCAAACACATTGAACTTCACATGCACTTCATCAGAAAGCTCATTCATGACCATGTTCTTGAAGTGCAATATTGTTCAACAGATGATCAGGTTGCAGACATCTTCACAAAGGCTCTCACAGAGGCGAAGTTCACTAAACTTCGATATATGCTTGGAGTTCAGGAAGTTGTCACTAAGGAGGGATAGGCTCTAGTGCCTCCTTCCTTCTCCTATTGTGTCATATTTGTAAATCCTTCAATCCTATCCCAAGTTGTTCTTAAGGGGGGATGTTAGGATATTCTGACACATAGGAAATAGTTAAGTTCAACTTGGTCTAGTATAGAGTAGGTATAGAGTTAGGTAAAGTGTGTTTCTTTACCGTTGTACATTTTGTAACTTACAATCCGACGGTCACGATATGTAGTGATCCGACGGTTCATTCTCTCCTCGGTATTACCGACACTTGATCCGTGGCTTGACACCCGATTGGTCCATGAATTCTATTTAAAGCGCATGGAGGGTCATTTGTAGGTTACCGTGCATGAGAGAAGCTTATGTAAATTTTCATTCTTTTATTAATAAATTGCCTGTAGTAGCCACGTTGGCGCAGGCCGGGGACTGTTTCCCTCTCTGAGGGTTTTAACCACGTCAAAATACTGGTGTATTGATCTGTGATCTGTTTGTGAGCGGTGTCCTTTTGGTGTTCTGTCTGAGGAACTTACCCTGTAAATTCCTACATACACTACGCTCCTCAGCATTTGACTGCTACTAATCTGCAACTATCACTCTGGTACTGACTGCATCAACTATTACTGATCCATCCTTCTACTGAATACTGTGGGCCCCTGTAGCCAGGTAATGATCCATGAGGTGGACTCCTCAAGGACCCTACCCAATCTTTGTAGCTCTCTGGGGCTACAACTCCAAGTCACCCCACCTCACTCCTGGAGGTATGGCTGCCAACATCATGAAGTCTTCCTCCAACCTGGAGGACAACTTGTCGATCTCAGCTGACACTACCTACCGGTCCTACTTCTCTGACTTGTCCTTTTTCCTGAGAGGACACTGCGTGTTGTAGTGACCGAGCTCTCCACATCTGAAGCACTTGACCTTTGACAGGTCTTTCTTCTGCCTTCTTTATTCCCCCTGCCCCTGATTGGGACCCTTCGATACAAAGGCCACATTTTCCTCCTCCTTCACCGCCTTCGATCCGCTGCTACTGATGGAGCTCTTTAACAGAGCTCGTCTCAGCTCCTCCTGTTGCAAGTCTAACCACATCATGTCCCATTCTGGTAGCTTGTCTCTGCACAATATACTTTTGGACAAAAATTTGCCACTCCACAAAGACACTGTTCAGTGCCAATCTCACTAGATTTATTGTTTGAGACGTTGCCCCAACAACTGCAAGTTGGTCTCGAACCTCTTGAATCCTGATGAGGAAGGGCTCTATGCCTTCCCCCTTCTGCATCTTGATGCATCTAAGATTTTCTTCGAGGAACATCTTTCGCTGCTCGGAAGTACCCTGGTATAGCGTGGAGAGAGCATTCTACGTCTCTTTGGCATTATCCTTGCTAGCTAGTATGAGACTATATGGTCTCAGACTCCATCCAAGATCAATCGCTTCGCCTTCGCCATTTCCTTCTTGTATTCTTTTAGTTGATATGCATCTTGGGGAACTACCACCATACTATCTATGTAGAGCTTTAGGCCATATTCATCCAACAGGGAGGACATCCTGGTCTTCTAGATGACATAGTTGGAGGAACCCTCCAACCTATCTTGATCTCTAAGAACTATTGTGGCCATCTCAAAAAAACTATCAAAAACCCCCTCTTTCCTTCTGTCTAGCTGTTGCTTCGCTACTCACACTCCCTTCTGAAATGAACAACTCTGCTAGCTGCTACCGCCAATCTGCTTGGAAAATTTGAACTTTTGAGACTCGAAGTTCCCTGAGAGAAATTTTCCCTCTGTTGTGTGCGCTTTTCTCTTCCACCTGACACTGAATCTGCTGCTACAAAACCCTTTGCATCCAACCAGAAATCTGCTCTGGAAAAATTTGAGCTGCAGCTGCTCCCTTTGATTGCTGAAATCACATGGGCAATTCGATTGTTTTACAATAGTCGAAAAGTTACAATGGGGATTGCAGACTAATGGCAGTCAAAATCTGAGTTGAGCCCTCGCATCAAAGGGTTACAATGAGGAGCTTGAGAGTTTCTTTATATAGAAAAAATGAGAGGAAATAACCCCTCCAAGTGGAAAATAATGGCTAGTTGCATCGATCCATGGCTTGATCCTGGAAGAAAAAATTCAATCCCTTGATTAGCTAGCATGAATATCCAAAAAAAATTGACCTTCCTTGTTCATTGTGTTGGTGGGGTCAAACTTTGACTTCTAGACCATGGAGGACCTCCAAAAAATAGAATTTTCATTCCTTGTTCAAATAATTATCAACTTGGCCCAAAAATTCGATTTCCTGGAGAAAATAATCTTCTTGGTCCAACGAATTTCTAGATTGGGTCCTTGTGAAAATTCCAAACTGGAATCCTATTGCAGCAACTATAACTTATTCTCCTAATTGCTAATTTTATTTAACAATTTATTTGCTATTCAAAATGTATATCAGATTAATCACATCATCGGATTTGAGTCAACATTTCGAACCATCTACTGTGGTTCATCCTCAGGACAAGGATGAAAAACCAGATCTATCATTAGATATAAATAGCGGAGATGCATCATGTCCCAGAAATAGCCGTTGGAAAATAAACTAAATTTTTTTAATTAAAGTTATAAGATGAATGTTAGAGAGGAGCAAGTCCAAATAATATTGAAAGCAGTTTCTAATTAAATGAACATATTAAAAAAATGAACATAAATAGTATTATTCACATAAAAATCAAAGAAAGAGGAAAAATATATATAACGGTTAGGAAAAGGAACATAAAAGTCTGACCAAATAGAAAAAAAGGAAACTAAATCCCATATTTCTATTTAAAAACCATAAAAACAAAATATAAATAAAAATTAAAAGGGAAATATCACAAAGACCTAGATAAGTCAAAAAGATAAAGAATTTAGAAAATGATTAAAATAAAACCAGAATTGAGAAGGCTCATCCAATATATATATAGAGAGAGAGAGAGGGAGAAATCAAGAAGAAAGGGTAGGAACCCAACTCTTACTCAATTTCCAACCATCATCCCTATTGAGATTCGACGCATGCTTCTCAATTTCAATGGCTTCGCGCCACTTCCTATGATGGAAGTGATTTATTCTAGTGATGACTTGGGAGTCCTCAATGCAGACATGGTGCATGGTTTTCTTTGCATGCTCAGCAATAGCTGAGGAGCGGGAATGCCCGTGTCGAATGTCTGCAGCATGCTCCTGAATCCTAAGCTTAATGGAGCGACCAGTTTCCCCAATGTAGGGGATGCCACAAGAGCAAGGGATTGAATAAACCCCTTTCATGTCTTTAGGGTCTGTTGACCACTGCATGTCAACTACCCATAGCAATACACCCCCTTTTTCTAAGCAAAAGGGATAGCGCTTGATCGACATGTCCGTGCCATTCGACAGTCATCATTCACTTGATCATATTAAGTTGTAAACCCAGTCTGCATTTTGAAATGTAAATAATCTTAGCAGAGTTGAGTCATGTATGTAAATTGCCTAGGTGGATCTAATTTTCTAGTGATAATCTACGTTCTGAAAGGTTTTTCGTCTCACCGATCCATGATCGGCAGAGTTTTCCTTCAACCTGACCCCAAAGCCGGAATGAATTTTATCATTAGAATCCTAGGAGAATCCTAGTGTGTTGATCTACTATATTAAGTTTGGTCGCAGAACTGGGTGGTCTATGAGGGTCTATGTCAAAGGGCTTTTCCCCCTTGAGATGTAAAATTGTAAGTCATGATGTAAAGTGTCTTGAGGGTTAAGAAATGTTTTAATCCCCTCATGAGTCTTAAGTCCTAGGTCCTAGGGAAATTTTTCCAAAGGCAGAGTTTGAGGATCCATTAAAAAATTAAAAAATTAAAAATTAAAAAAATAAAATTAAAATTAAAAATTAAAAAAATTAAAAATTAAAAATTAAAAAAAAAAATTAAAAAATTAAAATTAAAAAATTAAAAATAAAATAAATAAAAGCTTTAAAAAAATAAATAATAATAATAAAATAATAATATTTTGAGAATTTCAATTTTTTAATGCATTAAAAATTCGACGGATGAGATTAAGAGATCTTGATCCTCATCAACGGTCGAGATCATTTTGACGTGGATCACTCAAACTAGCCGTTGGGAGTTTTTCCTTTAAATAGGGTGCTAGGGGTCATTTGAGATCATTCGATCTGTGAGTCTTGTGCTGAAGAAGCTCTCTTGTAAACATTTTCTGGTGCTAATAAAGAAAGACTTTGGGGTCGAAATCTTGTTGGTGTTACTCTCTTGAAGTGTTGTGAGCTATTTCATTTTCTGCATATTTTAATTTTCAGCCATTAATAACAGCTTAATGAAGAGTATTGTTGAGCATAGGTATCTTGTTCACTTGCTAGGGTTTTGAATGGTATTAGGGTTTCTGAAGTAATGGCAGGTATCTCTATTGCATTGGAGATCTAGTACTATTTTTCCTCTCTTTATTGATGGTTAAAGTGAGCTGTGCAGGAAACTCTTATTGAAGAAGATCAGTGGGTGTTTGGGGAAGTTCTCCGCTGAACCAGCCAACTCCCGCAGGCATTTCTTGCAGAGCTCAGCTAGTTTTGATCCTGGGTTTATTATTTAAGTTTGTTTTCTGAATTGCATGAAAGATTTCTAAGGCATTTCATCATCAATCTGAAGTTATGAAAATATATTTGATGATAACTGACAAATCTGCCTTTTGTAGAGCTATAATTTTGAAATTTTTGACCGGTTTGCAGCGTTTCATTTTAAATTTTGCATATACTTTCCAGAATTTTGTTTTCCATTCGCAGGTTTGAGATAAAGTTCTTGTGGAAAATCGAGTTTTGCAGGATCGCTGTTTTGCTGTCCAAGGGTTTTCAGATTTGGAAAATTTTTTACATCGGTTTCATTCTTAATCTTTGCATAATATTTTTGAGTATTTCTTCTTTATAGGTTGCAAGGTTTTCTAAAGGGTTTGAGCAGTGCCTTGCCATTGCATCTCAAAGCAATCTCTTGCAGCGGCATTATTATTGCAGCCCAGGTTTTTATTTGCAGAAAGATTCTCCAAAATATTGCTACAAGCTCCATTCCCAGTTGTGCCTATTCCCTATTCTCCAACTCCTAATGTTGTTCTGGCCGCTGTCAAACTCGTAGCAGTTTCCCTCAGCCTTTAAAAATGCAGTTCTCTGTTTGATGCATGTACGTCCCACGCAGTCGTTTCTCTTTCCACCTTACACCGTCCTCATTTGGAGCACCGTCGAAACCTGCAGAAATTGCCCATACCAGCTATACGAAAAAGTTTGATTGTGTGGCGGCCTCCTCAGATCCATCCGCAAACTGGTCTTCTCATGCACGCTGCTCTGGCTGCTTGATCAAACGTTGCCACTGCATCCTGCTATGTCGTGTTGTCTTTGTCACCTACGCAACCTGCAAAAAACGCATCCATAACTTCCCTTGTCGGCAGTGTTTCACCCTGTCCGCCATCAAACCCTTCAGACCTGTGCGTTGGAGCAAATATATTTTCGATTTATGCGTGGAGATAAAGTTTGAGGTTTGATTTTATATTTCATTTGTTTAGGTTTAGATTTTCAGTTATTCGTTTAGTTTAGTTTAGATTTTAAGTTTAGCTTTATTTTGTTTAATATACGTAGCATACGTTTAGGTTTAATATTTTTGTTTTTAAGTTTGATTTTAAATAAAATTAAATATTCATAAAAATTTCCTTTAGTGCTTAGTTAGGGTTTAGGTTTTATTTTTGTTTAATTCTTTAGGAATCTAAGGCTTTTATTAATTTATTTAGATTTGATTTTTTTTTTCTTTTAATTTTAGATTAGATTTTTTTTTTAAAAAAGCTTTGTTTTGTTTTGAGTTTAAAAAATTAAAAAATCATAAAAATATTAAATATTAAAAATATATATATATATATATATAGATATATATATATATTTCATTTAAAAAAGTAGATTTAGATTTTTTTATTTAGTTTTAAATTTTTGGTTTTAAATCTTTTCTAAAAAACATAAAAATATTTTTTGGAAATATTTTGCCAGACGCAGTCTTAGCTTGGGAATTTATCACGTTTTATTTTTCCTGCTGAGGCTAAAATTTTGATGTGGGATTAATGTTTATCATCTTTTACGTGATTTGGCATGCTTGAAGGATCATGAATGTGATATTTGGTTAATGTTCAAATTTACATGGTTGTATGTCAAGCTTTATCTTTCGAAGTTTCAAAATTGCTAGATCATCTTTAAAGCATTGTGAAATTACTGGATATCTTGCATTGTTTGAGTTATTTGATGTAAATGATTGCTCTACATGGTTTACTTTTCTGCAGCATTTAGTAAGTAATCGTTTAAACATCAAACCCATAAGGCACTGGTCCATTAAATTAACAAAATCCATTTAGTGTTGGTTTCCTTTCGTGTCTCCCAGCCCAACTGGTTCACAGTTGGTCATTCACTTTCCTATAGGGTCTACCCCCCTTAGCCGCGGGAGACAGGCTTAAACGGAGAGATCGGGGATCAGAGTGACAACCCCTGATCTGAGCGTTGTGGTGACGATCTGTGCGACAACATTTTTTGGTGCCGTTGCCGGGGAGAGAGTTTTTTCTGTCCTTGGTCCTTTTCTTCTGAGCTTTACCGTGTTTCACTTCCTGTCCGGGTGGCGACTCCACTTCATATATTATCTTCAAGAGTTTGTACTAGAAGACATTCAAGTAGTCTGTGCAATCCTGCTCCTGATCCTGAAAGGGCCCTCAGAGTACGATTACGCAAACTCTCTTCTCGTACACTTCTTGTTAATCTCGGACAAGAAGCCCTCTCTGATATCCATCTACTTTTTACTGGTCCAGTTGAGCACGACATCATGGACATATTCTCCCCATGTAACTTTGCTAATATTCCGGGTTATCCTAATGATATTCCAAAACATGGAATGGATAAATTGCCTATCTTTCAGGGAGATAACGCAATCAGTGCCAATTTGCATCTGAAAGCTTTTAGTTCATGGTTGGGGAAATACGCAAGGGCCGCTGATTTTAATGATGAAGATGTTAAAATGACCCTTTTTGTTCTATCTTTGGAGGGTGACGCTCTAGATTGGTTTACGGAAAAGCCTCAAAATTCATTTGATTCCTTACAATCGATTGTTAACGCCTTTAAAGAAAAATATGGGGACAAGCGAGAGGGAAGACACCTTGTGAAAGCTATTAGCATAATCAAAAAGAGAGAGAATGAAACTGCTGAAGAATTTAATAAAAGGTTTAATGACATTATTAAAGAATTACCTCAAGACTATAAACCTACCAACAAATATCTTCGAGATTTTTACATTGATGCATTTAGTCCTGAGCCATCTTATGAGTTGAGGCGTGCTAGACTTAATGATTATAGGGATTGCCAAACCTTAGCTATAGAACTTGAAAAGGACAAGGCAACATCTGGAAAGACTGAGATCCCGGGTTTCGACAGGGCTGCTATGAAACTAAAAGAACCTAAAGGAAAAGCAGTTCAAGAACCTGAAAGCGAACTTGTTCTCAAATTGCTTATAAAGATTGAAACCATGGAAATTAATCATAATAAGGAGATAACCACTTTGCAGAATAGGTTGATCCAAATGGAAAGAGTGCAAACATAGAATTTTCAACCTCGAAATAATAATAATAGAAATAAAAATTAGCAAAGGAAGGGTCAATCTAGTGAGCAGAGACCTTTAATCCGCTAACTAATTTGGTTGATAATGCTCCTCCTTACTGTCGGGTTTGTGATGCTCTTCATGAAGAGGCCACTTGTCCCATCGTTAGAAGAATTTTAGATAATGGAATGTTTGGAACAGGTGATCAAATAAATGTAGTAGGTAGCAAGTTCCCTTTGTCTATGGATGATTGGATAGAGGTCAAGGAAAAGATTCGTGACGTTATGAATCCTTCATCAGCTTTTAGTATAAATAACCTTGAAAATGAAGATGACATTTTAACTACGTTATATGGTGAAAAACCCTCTCACGAGCAAATCCTGGAAAATGCTAGAGATAAGGGTTTGACCTATTAGAGAAGGGATAAAGATCAAGGCGGGAATCAAATTCCCCCTCGAAATTTTTACCCTGGTGTAAACTCTGGATTAGATGTCGATATGGGAAGTTGGTTTAACAATGCAAAAATCTGGGTTCCTGTCTCCGAGATTGCTAAAATCCCTTCCCAAAGAGACAGGTTACTAAAAGTTATTCAAGCTCCTCAAGTAAATACTTCTCAACAGAAGACTCGGGAAGTTGACTATCATGATGCTCCCATATATTTGCAAAGCTTAGATGCTGATAACAAAGATCACTAGCCTTTCTTTATCACCTTGTTAGTTAATGGATATAAATTGAATAATTGCATGTTGGATTCTGGTGCATCATCTTGTGTAATGATTAAAAGGGTCATGGAACAGCTTAACTTAAGAGTTTCTAGACCCTACTATAACATATGCGCCATGGATTCTAAGAAAATCGAAGTGCATGGTTTAATCAAAGATTTGCAAGTTCATCTATCAGTTTACCCAGACATCATGGTTGTCATGGGTATTGTTGTGGATGTGCCTGATGCCTGGGGTATGCTGTTATCCAGAAAGTGGGCCTCTGATCTAGGAGGAAGCATTCAAATGAATTGGTCATATGCTATGATTCCTTCTCCTAGGGGTGATGGCTTTGTAAGACTAAATAGAGAGCCCGAAAGAAAATTTCATGCCGAAGAGGCCTCACAACAAGATAATCAAAGAGCAATCTGACATTGGGAACTATGCCATCATGTCTAATTTCATAATTCCTCCCGATGATAAGATTAAGGATCTCAATAATAGAGTTTGGTACATGTACTTCGATGGTGCAGTGTCTAGGCATGGCAAGGGTGCTGGGATAGTGCTTAAGTCTCCCCTTGATCACATTTTCAGGTTTGCCTATCGATTAGAATTTGAAGCAACCAACAATGTCGCTGAATATGAGGCTATATTGTTGGGTCTTGAATTGGCAAAATCTTTGAAGATTAAGTTGCTTAGCATTAAGGGGGATTCTGATCTAATTATCATGCAGCTTAAGAATAAATTCACATGTAAGAATCAAAGATTAAGAAATTATCGAAATGCTGTGTGGGATACCATGGAGCATTTTGATGCCCTTGACCTCGAAGCAATTCCAAGAGAGAAAAATAGTTTGGCAGATGAACTTGCTGTAGCTGCTACTACTTTCCAGTTATCCGATGAACTAATTAAAGATAAGATCAAAATGGAAGTAATATTTAGACCTTCTGTTCCAGATAACTCAGAGCATTGGCAGGTCTTCAATGATGAAAAGCAAGTCATTCGTTTTCTTAATAGTTTGGATGAGTTTGAGGATTTCCGGATAAATCTTGAGGAGGATGGATCTTTAAATCATGAGCATATCATAAATCCTACTCCTAGGAATGTGGTTGCCTTAGAGCAACATTTTGATCGGCATGATGCCACGAAGCTGAAAGAAGAAAATAAGATGGACCCAGGCGAATATCTCGAAATAAACATTGGCACCTCTGAAAACCCAAAATTTGTTAAAATCGGTAAAGATACTAGTGGGGAGGAAAGGAAAAAGTTAACTAATTTACTTCGCGAATATCGAGACGTTTTAGCTTTTTCTTATGATGAATTAAAGGGGTATAGGGAAGATGTCATGGAACATACTATCCCCTTAAAAGATGAAAATGCTAAACCCTTTCGCTAGAAACTTAGGCAAATTAATCCTAAATTGGCCCCTTTAGTTCAGAAAGAGCTTGCGAAAATGCTTGCAGCAGGAATTATCGCTCAAACTAGGCATTCGACATGGAGTTCAAATTTGGTGATCGTTAGGAAAAAGAATGGTACGATAAGGCTTTGTGTCGATTTTCAAAACCTTAATCTAGCATGCAAGAAGGACAATTACCCTTTGCCAAACGTGGAAACTTTGTTGCAAAGAGTAACCGGTTCTGGAATGATGTCGTTGCTAGATGGTTTTTCTGGGTACAATCAGGTATGGGTTAAAAAGGAAGATCGTCATAAAACCACATTCACCACACCATGGGGTACTTTTGAATACATCAGAATGCCGTTTGGATTAACAAAC
>APFE030739844.1:0-14356 GCA_000404065.3 Pinus taeda | reverse complement strand
AAAATAAAATAAAACTTAAAAAAATAATAATAAAATTTTGAGAATTTCAATTTTTAATGCATTAAAAAATTCGATGGATGAGATTAAGAGATGTCTTGATCCTCATCGACGGTCGAGATTAGTTTGACATGGATCACTCAAACTAGCCGTTGGGAATATTTTCTTTAAATAGGGTGCTAGGGGTCATTTGAGAGCATATATTGGATCTGAGTTTTGTGCTGAAGAAGGTCTCTTGTAAACATTTTCTGGTGCTAATAAAGAAAGACTTTGGGGTCAAAAGCTTGCTGTTGTTACTCTCTTGAAGTGTTGTGAGCTATTTTCATTTTCTGCATATTTTAATTTTCAGCCATTAGTAACAGCTTAATGAAGAGTATTGTTGAGCAATAAGGTATCTTGTTCACATGCTAGGGTTTGAATGGTATTAGGGTTTCTGAAGTAATGGCAGGTATCTCTATTGCATTGGAGATCTAGTACTATTTTTTCTCTCTTTATTGATGGTTAAAGTGAGCTGTGCAGAAAAATCTTGTTGAAGAGGACCAGTGGATGTTTGGGGAAGTTCTCGGCTGAACCAGCCAACTCCCGCAAGCACTTTTTGCAGAGCCCAGCTAGTTTTGATCCTGGGTTAATCATTTACTTTGTTTTATTATTTGCATGAGAGATTTCTAAAGCATTTCATTAGCAAATTTGAAGTTTTCTGAAAATTATTTGATGTAACTGACAAATTTGGCTTTGTAGAGCTATAATTTTGAAATTTTTGATCGGTTTGCAGGGTTTCATTTTAAATTTTTGCATATATTTTCCGGATTTTTATTTTCCATTTGCAGGTCTGAGATAAATTCTTGTGGAAAATTAGTTCTTCTTGTTGTAGGCTCTCTGTTCTGGTTGTTCAAGGGTTCTAAATACTGTTGCCTTCAGATCTTTAATTCATTTGCGAGGGTTTGATCTGCAATAAATTGAAGATAAAAGCTCAGGTAGTTTCATCAAGGTTCCTGGAGAGTATCTTCTTGAATTGTGAGCTGCCTGGTGGGGTTTGCCAGAAATACCACGCAGCCATTTACAAGATTCTTTACCATTTCTGCAATTGTTTGTCAGCCCATTCTGCAAATTGCTTACCCAGCTCTTCCATCACTGCCTTCGAGGTGCCTTCAAGTTTATCACCTGCAGCTCCCATCATTGCTCCAGCCGCAGTCTTTCCTACAGCCATTTCAGCTCATAGTTTTCATTCTTTCCCACGCAGTTATCTCCTTCAGCTCTCCAGACACCTGCAAACCTACGTGACCCTTTTTTTCCTTCCACGCTGTTGCTACATCCATCTTGTCCGCCGCCAAAAGCCTGTAAATCAAAACGCATACACGGGCCAGGAAAACGATTTAAAGTTTTTGTCGGTGCTGGATAATTCCTGCAATAAACTAGCGTGCATCTGTTCGTTGAGCCGCCAACCAGCAAGCAATCCCATCCGCCGTCGAAGGAACTTGTCTAACGCACTGTAAGAAAACACGTAACCACAACCGATTTCAAATTTGGATATAATGCGTGGGTTTTTGACATAGCGTAGGATCAGATTTAAAAAACCAAAATCGATTTTTGATAAAGCTCGTGGGATTTATGCGTAGGTTGATCGTAGGTTTAATTTAGTTTAAAATTTAAATCGATTTCATTTTTTTTTCAGTTGTTTAATTTAGTTATGTATAGGTTTAATTTTGTTTACATAGCATTTGTTTTAATTTAGTTACGTTTGAATTTTTTTTTAGTTTTAGTTTTATTACATGTATGCGTTATCATTAGGGTTTTGGCTTTAAAATTTAGATTTGTTTTTTTAGTTCTATTTTAGATTTAGAGGAGATTTTAAATATTTTCAAGTTTTGATTTTAGTTTCAAATTAGTATCTTTTTTTTAGATTTTGTTTAAACTTTTTTTTTTAAAAAATCATAAAAAATTTAAATTTTTTAAAATCATAAAAAAAATTAATTTAAAAATTCCTTTCATTTAGACTTTAGACTTTAGATTAAATTTTAAGTTTGTGTTTAGTTTAGATTTTTAGTTTTAGAGTTTTATTTTATCTGAAAAGCATAAAAATATATTGTGGAAAATATTTTGCCATTTTGAATCTTAGCCCAGGGATCTGTTACTTTTTATTTCTTTTGCTGAGGCTAAATTTTTTGATGTGGGGTTAATGTTTGTCATTTTCATGTGGTTAAATATGCTGGAATGATCAATCTATGTTTTTTTTATGTTTTTTATGTCTAATTCATCATTCTACATGTTTTTGTTGATATATGTATCAAAAATTAAAAAATATATATATTTTTAAAAAATCGCTCCCGTATTCGCTCCCAAACCGGGAGCTTCTGAAAATGGTCGCTCCCGCTCCCGCTTCCGCTCCCGCTCCCCACTTCCGCTCCCGCTCCCAAGTAACATTGATCTAACATCAATATATAGCCTCCTAATGAGTTCGAATTAGCCTATGGGCCCCTAATGATAAAATAATGTGCGGATAATAACCCCTAATGGTGACAAGCCCACCATACTAGCTCACAATGTAAAAATAAGCCTCGCAAGGGGCCAAATAATAATGTATGCATGTCGTAGGGTCCTCCAAAGGCTCAATAACATCCTGAAGTGCCATATTGAGGAATAAATTCGTCGGAATGTGATGGACAAGGGGGTGGCCCCTTGTTCTCCAAGTAGAAGACTTGTGGTGCTCCTAGTGGGTATGAGGGCACATCAATGACCCCATGGGTCTCCATATGAATCAGAGATGTTTGTAGATCCTCTACAATGGTCCAGGTGGTGGAATGAATGCTGCCATGACATCGTACAAGTGATTAGACACCTTCCAAGAGTGTGGGGCTCTCGTGGGGGCTTGCTGGCCACAGTGTACCAATCATGTCACCATTGTCCCAAAAGTGGATTGCTAGTAGTCTTTGAACACCCATGAAGATCTGTGGAGTGCTGTCTGCTGCTGTAGAGGCCCATGGATCTCTATGCATACCCTACATGTGCCAATGTGGACCTCTGGGGGTCAGGGTCCCATACAAGGAAGCCAAACCCAAATGGAAACCACCTGCAATCCTGCATAAGATCCAATGCCTCCACTAGGCTTCCAGTACAATCAGTCAATAGAATAATCGGGTAAAGGAGCTTACAAACCATTAATAACAAAATGGGCACTTCATAATGGCATTCCCTTCCTTAGTGGGCTTTGACATGTGCTAGTGTCTCCAAACTCCAAAGGGGGTTAGCCAAGTACCTTATTAGGTGGTTTCAACCCTTAGAGGGGATAGTATGTCCAAGGTACACCCTTCTAATGGGGGTGGCAAGTGACAAATATGTGAGATGGAATAGGGAATGAGAGAGGCAACCCTGGGCCACATAATGGGGCATATGGGTAGATAGGTAAGGGGAAGCCCACACCTGGGTATATAATGTATAGGAGGGAGTAGTTGTGGTACATGAGGTGCCTCGACCTTGATTTTTCCACCCTTCTTTATATTTCTTTTGCCTTTTATGAATTTTCTTTAACTAACTGTTCAGGGTTCAAAGGACAAGAGCATGCTGCGTATAATATAGCAGTGATTACCCCTTTTGAGGTAGGGCAGTTCATTGCCCTCCAAGGGTTGGGACAATCATGGGTTCATGGGTTAGGAGGCTCATCTAGGAGGGTTCATGGTTTTGCCGACGTTCTAATTATTTTTGCTTCGACCATCTTTTGCATTTTGTGGTACAATTTGCTGTTAAATGTGGCCAATTATGCTTTTTCTTCCTTTTTTAGTTGCTTCAACCTTCGGGGCATCATTCTAGGCTTGACCCGAGTGGGGGCAAAGGGGATAGGGAGGCTAGCCCTAAGTGGACCCATAATGGGGATGTTGACCTTGGTGGGAAAAATGATGAATGGGGGTATAGTGAGTGGAAGGGAGTAGTATGTGCGGGTAAAGGAGCGGGACCACACACCCAAAGTCGGGGTTTCCCAAGTAGTACCACCCTAGAACCAAATGGCCAATAAAGGAGATCCCATGGGACTAAGATCCAAGGGTGACAACCAAAAGAGATCAAGGCGAGACAAGAGTATAGACTAAGCCCACTCTTTCCTATTGATTTGGGGTAGCATCGGATGTGCTCTAGCCACGGAAATTGGTGGAGAGGCTAAGGGACATGAGATCTCCAATACCCAGAAAGGGGTTGGGCAGATTCTAAACAGTTTGGGAGATATTAAAATAATTAATATTTTTAATGGAGTCCTAAGTCTAAACTTAGGGAAATTAAAATATTACTGTGAATGAATATAAAATTGTGTTAGAATGGTCCAAAAGTCATGGATCAAGCCAGATCTAATCGTACCTGTTGATTAGGGAATTAAACTCGGCCGTTGATTTGTCAAGGAGAAAAGTATAAGAGGAGGCTTGAGGGTCACTTGGAGAACACACCGAGTTGATCAAGATTTCGACTTTCTAGGGTAGGTTTTGCTGAGGAAGTCGAGAGAGTGATCAGAGTTGCAGCGGAGGGGCAGTGAATACAGAAGCAGAGAGGCAGAGATAGTGCTGGGAGGATTAGTGCAACAGCCGGGAACGCTAACGCAAAGGGCAGAAACTGGAACTGCTGGGAAAGCTAATGCAGAGGGCAGAAGCCGGAACTGTCGGGAACAATTGGAATTGTCGGAACAGCTAGGAAGGTTGACGCAGAGGGCAAAAGCCGGAACTGTCGGGAACAATCGGAATGGCCGGAACAGCTGGGAAAGCTGACGCAGAGGGTAGAAGTTGGAACAGCTGGAACAGCTGGGAAAGCTGATGCAGAGGGCAGAAGCTAGAACTACCAGGATCAGCCGGAACTGCCGGGAACGCTCACGTAGAGGGCAGAAGCTGGAACTGCTAGGAAAGCTGACGCAGAGGGCGGAAGCCAGAACTGCCGGGAACGCTGACGTAGAGGGCAGAAGAGGCTGACGTAGTCCTTAGAGGTTGACACTGGGGTTTTTCGTGGGGTAGATTGGAGCTGAGGAGTTGCCGGAATGTTTATCCGGGGTTTCAGCCGGAGCATCTGTCTCCGAAGGAGAGGTACTACTGCCGAGATTATTCTTTGTTGGGTGAGCTAGTTTTGGCACCCAGATTGTATTCAGAAACTGCATAATAATAAAACCCTCAGATAGCTGCACCGGTTTTCTCGCATTGGGTTTTTCCAGGGACATTGGTCCAAAAACAACGGTGTGACTTGTGTGCTTGTTTTGTTTCTTTCAGTTGATGATCTATAATGTGTTGAGAATGTACTTGTATTTATTTCCAATATTTACATGGTAAATAGCTTGTTAATTAACAGAACAAGTAGGTAGGAATAAATCAGAAAGTACATGAAGGGTTTCTAACAGGTTAGACTTAGAAATTCCAAAATTTCCGCCAAGTTCCCCCATCAATCCATACCCAGAGGTATCCATGTTAAGTAAACTCAATACTCAATTATCAAATGACAAGACATACCTTTAGATACGGGAGGCCCACCTTCAAACATACGATCAATATAGGTGGGTGAGGCGACATGGCTGGCTCAGGTGGCAGAGAAATGGCACAACGAGCTAGTAGGAGGCATCAAGGGGTTGCTGGCTGGCCGCTAAGGTTCGTCATGGAGAAAAAATTTCTCCTGGGGATATCACCCACAAAGTGGTGGTTAACAGGAACCACATTAGGCTAGCAGACTTCGCCATAAGCTTCCTAAGTGGTCAGGGACATTACAGTTATGATACACAACATGTTGCACACCTATCTCTTGGAAAAACTCATCCCACAATTCACACAACAATTGTGTATGTTTAACATGCGTGGAGCGTCAATTTTATAAACATTGGCTGCATGGGATAGTGCCAGGAAATTCAGGAGGGTCCTATCCATCCATCTATTCAACCATCAGACCACAACATGCATCTAGTGGCTTCCCATGATTTTCATAGGTTCTCCAACCTAGTAGTATCATTGAGCTTTTCCTTTTGAAGGATTGACTCGCTGGACTCCTTATTGTGTTAACCTCATGCTATAGGTCAACAATAGAAACAACATCAAGTATTGTCTTATAGAACATATTGTTCTTAAAAATTCTAAAGGATATGACGTTTTGTTGAAAATACTTTCCCACAAACTTGTTTTCCTTTTCCTTCCCCTTTCTCTTAACCACTGAGTTGATGGAAGGTTGTGTCCCAAGTCTGGCTCTTGGAACGTGTTATCGCACAGTGTCTAGGCAGTGCGACAACACTCAGACCGGGGGCTGTCACCTTGATCCCCGATCTCTCCGTTTAAGCCGTCTCCCTGAAGCAGGCTAAGGGGGGTAGACCCTATGGAAAAGAAGAACTAGTTGAGAAACAACCAGTTCGGGAGTCACAACGAGGCAATCGACTACTTGATTAAGGCTCAACAAGATTTATAATTTGATTAAAAATGATTAATACCAGTGCCTTATGGAGTTAATGAAAACCAAGTAATGGGTTTGCTGTTGCTGCTTAGGAGATAGAAATATGAAATCTGTAATTCCACAATAGAAATCAATCGCTTGCAATATATCTAACATTAAATGATCCAAGCAATGATTAATTTCACCAGATGTAAGATGTTCAATAGATGCACAAAGCTTTAGCAATTTAAACTTCAAAAGATCAAATGCTTTAAATAACCAAAAAATTTAAATGCTAACTAGTGTCAAGGAATGATTCACCACTTTCATATAGCTAATCTTTAGATAAAATTTAAGCGCATTTGACTAAATAAAAATGCCAAACATTAATCCCACATTTAAAATCTATTAGCCTTAGCGAAAAAGATACACCCAAAATTGTAAATGTGACAAATCCTTAAGTGAATATGCCAAGACTAAATGTGACGAAATATTTCAATTTTTTTGTTTTTGTTTTTTATATATTTTATATATATATATATATATATAATATATATATATATATATTTTTTTTTTTTAATTTTATTTATTTAATTTTTTTTATGAGATTTTTTATAGATTAAATGAAAATCTAACCAAAAAATAAATCAAACGCTAAATTAACTTTTTATGCCTTTTTTATATATATTTTGTATATTTTTAATTTAAAAGAAATCAAACTTTAATGAAATCTAACCAAATTGAAATAAAATAGTCATCAAACCTAAAATCTAAACTTACCTTTCTAAACTAAAGAACATAAACAACAGGACCGAAATAAATCTAAACTATACAAAATAAAGAAAATGGAGAGCACAACCAAATGTAACCCTAATCCTACGCATGCGTAGAAAATATATAAAAAAAATTGAATGTTTGCTTTGTTTGGTGTATGCAGGTGATGGCAGAGAGAAAAAAAATACGCAGGTGGAATCGGCTGCGTGGATATGGTTGTCAGGATAGAGGAATGATTGCAGGTTAGCGTGAGGGGAGGTGAGGTTTGGGAGCTGTGGGTAGGATGCAGCAAGCAACAAAGGGGTGGAGAGGTTTCACGTAGGAAAAAAGCAGTGTGGGCGGATCTGCGTGGGGGAGCAAGGAGCGATGAAATGACAAGGGGAACCAAGGATAGGGTGGACGCTTTGCGTGGGCAGCGTAGAGCAGGAATGGAGCCACGATGGGGAATGAAATTGCGTGGAGAGGAAAATGCGTGGGGAGGAAAAGTGTCGCAGCAGCGTAGAGGGTTTGAGGGACGTGGGCAGCGTGGAGCAGAAGGGTGCTTCGACGATCATAAGGGTGACAACGGAAGGAGGAATGTAGATCCGAGAGTTGCAAAATGGAGGTAGCATGCAGGTTAAGGGGAATGCAATTTCGTGGAGAGGAAACTGTGTGGGAGAGGAGATGAATGCAGCGACAGGAGAAGTGTGGGTGCGGTTTTGAGGGAAATATGACAACAATTGAAGGAGAATGCTACTGTAAGGAAGTATGGCAGCGAGAAGGAGGCAGATCTGGAGGTTTGGACAGTGTACACCTTAAAAAAATGCAAATTTTTTTTTTCTGCGAAAATGAAACCCCAACAGATAGATAGCTTGGACAAACCCTCGAATTTCTTCAGAAAATTTGAAAATCCTTTGAAGAGTATCCCTGCAAAAAATGATGCTGAGGCCAGATCTTACCCTCCAGGGCCTAGATCTAACTTCAAAACAAGACTAACCTTCAGATTTGCAACCTGTAATGACAACAACAAGCACCCAGAAACAAAATATGCAGGAAACGAAACTAAAAACCCTAAAACCAGCTAAATAATTACAATATTCACAGTTTAAAGGCTCTAAATAGCCAGATTTGTCAGTATGCCACATCAATATTTTTAAAATTTAAAATTTAATATGAGGTGCTTAAGAAAACCCTTCATGCAGTCATCAGAAAAATTCTAATGATAAGCCCAGGATCAAAACCAGCGGGGCTCTTCAAAAAATGCAATCCAGGAGTTGGTTGGTTCAGCTGAGAACTTCCCCGAACGACCGATAAACTCAAAATCAAGGATATCTTGCATAGCTTAATTCAACCATTAACAAAGAGGGAGAAAACGATACTAAAAAACAGATCTAATGGAGATACCTGCCATCATATTCAGAAATTTAACTACCATTCAAACCCTAGTGACTAAACAAGATACCTGTGTTTAAAATCACTCTTCATAAAGCTATCACCAATGGCTGAAATTAAAATCATGCACATAAATAAAACATCTTACAACATTTCCGGAAGAGTAACACCAGCAAGATTTCAACCCCAAAGTCCTTTATTGCACATGAAAAATGACTACAAGAGAGCTTTTTTTAGCACAAGACTCCTAGATCGAATGATCTCAAATGACCCCTGACACCCTATTTAAAGATAAATTTCCCAACGGCTAGTTCGAGTGATCCATGTCAACGTAATTTTGACTGTCGATAAGGGTCAAAATCTCTTTTAATCTCATTCGTCGAATGTTTAAATGTTGAGGAATTTTCACATCTTTTAAATTTAATGCATTTTAATATATTAAAAAATTAAAATTTTGCGTTTATTTCCTCAAAACTTTGACTTATTATTATTTTATTATTTTATTTTATTTTTATTTTTAAATTTTAATTTATTAGACCCTCGAACTTATCCTTTGGGAATTTTACCTAGGACCTAGGACCTATGAGAGAATAAAACATTTACTAACCCTCAAGACACTTTACATCATGATTTTTACATTTTTACATCTCAAGGGGGAAAACCCATTTGACAAAGATCCTCATAGACTACCTAGTTCTGTGACACAAACATAATCTAGCAGATCCAACAATTTGTAATAACCTAACCAAATATTTAGGATTATTCCCAAGTCACTTTTACATAGACTCGATTTAGCACACTAGGACTCCCCTAGGATTCTAATGACAAAATCCATTCCGGCTTTGGGGTTAGGCTGAAGGAAAGCTCTACCAATCATGGATCAGTGAAACAAAAAAACCTTCCTGAATGTAGATCATTACTAGAAAAATAGTTTTACCTAGGCAATTACATACATGATACAGATCTGCTAAGATTATTTACAATTTACACATGTAGACTGAGTTTACAACATAATATGATCGGGCTGATGATGATAATCGAATGGCATGGACACGTTGATCAGGTGCTATCCCTTTTGCAAAAAAAGGGGGTGTACTGCTATGGGTAGTTGACACGTAGTGGTCAATAGAACGAAAAGAGGTGAGGTCCTTACTGAAGGTGAACTCATGGAGTCCCTCTCATTGTCCCTGGTCTTGGATATGTTTGTGACTCTTGAGGTTCTATCTACTCCTTTGGTGACAATTTCAAGTTGGAGAGCAACTTTTTCCTCTTCCTTATCTTTTTCATGACTAGAGTGATGGGAAATTCATATGACGCTTGCGCTTGAGTTGAAACAAATGTCAACTTTGTGCCTTGGGATTCTAGCATTGTGGTAGTTCAAGTGCCAATCCCTTTTGTCATAGGCTTTCCATAGAGCTTACAACTCATTTTTGCCAATTTTTCCCATCACGAGGTTTGCCATATTTCCAAAATGGGTCGACAACAGTCAATGTGTTGGCAAAACAATGTTTAAGCCTAAAAGATAAAATAAATGAACAAAAACAATTTTGGTAAGAAAACTTCAAATCTAGAAAATCGTTCAATCTACTTTGAAAAATTGACAATGTGTCCAACACTATGCACTTTGAAAGACTTTGCATAAATATTGTAAAAAATAACTTTTAAAGACTTCACATAAAAATATTGGAAAAAATAACTAATTGCATGGTGGCCTGGGAATATAACTGCATTTAGAAATCAATCCCAACTCCACAAAAGATTGTTGGATGAAGATGACAGTGATTGTTTTCCCCTCCTAAAATCGATAGGTGGCATTGGTGAGCTCCTTGGTTCTCAATTGCCAGCTTCAATAGATGAAGCTGAGCCAAACAAATTTCAATTTCGGGCTTTTATAAGCAAAAGCTTCTGGGCCTGGCGATTTTTCCAGGTTTTGGTGCAATATTTACCAAAAAATTGCAATTTTTGGTAAACATTGAAATGTGGTGATTTTTTTCAAATATCATGATTTTTGGGGGTGATTTATCATGTGGTTAAACATCATCATATTAGTGATGTTTGGAACATTGGTTCATAGTTCTTTGTAATTGGAAGCATTTTAAGTTTGCCTTGGAAATGTTTAAAACTCATAAATATTTTCTTAAAAATGTAAAGGAACATCACAATGAAACCTGCTTAAATTTAGACAGAAAATTGAGAGCTTATTTTACTTATTTAATCACAGTGACAACATGAAGTTCATATGGATTATTCTAAGTTTACTCCTTGATCAAGAAGTACAAAGATATATTCTCAGAGCTTCTTTTTGGGTATTGTTTGAGGATGCGTTCAACAATGATGGTGGAAATATCTTTGAAACAGCGTCTGGGACTAGGAGAGTGCTCCTTTCCACATAGCAATTACAGTTAAAATTGACATAATAGGCAGAGCCAGGCTGATTTTGGTTGTTAATATACATTTTTCTTTTCTTTTCTTTTCTCTGGGAATAAATTTATAAACACACACCTCTTGACCAAGGTTTTAAATTTATGGAGAAAAATAATGTACAAGGTCCTCACTCTTAGCATGATATAAAATCTTTCAATATTAGAGTTTGCTGCATGTTTTGATTTTCAGAAATCTGATGAATGCCATAATTTGTCAGTTGCAAACTTCTCAAAGCATTTGTCAATTGCTGTCAGACTACTAGGAGGATTGAAAATATTTAACTCATTATTTCAGATTGAAAGTCGTCCCCAAAGAAAGAGACCATTACGTGTAACCGATGATAGCAGCAATGGTTCTGCGAAGTAAATATATTTCTACCCTGATGTTTCAAGTTTTTATAGTATTACTGTCACATTAAGTCACTAGAAAGCACCTAATAATTCTATGCAAAATCATCTTTAATTCCTTCCAATGCAGCCTTATATTTATGCCAAAAAGATTATCTAACTGCATTTATATTCAAAAGTAGGGGGCGTTTCTTCTCTTTCATTGTATTGCATTCTGTGATTTTGTAGGTATTTTGATTACCTATTCTATGTTGATTTTGAAGCTTCAATGGCTGATGCCCAGGCACAAAATGCCCTGGGGCACTTGCAGGTAGTTATACAATTTCCTTTGCTTTTATTATGATCAGTGCTGGAAGTGGAGTCTAAATTATGGAAATGTGTTTTCTGGATCTAGACACTATTGTAATTGTATTCCTGCAAAATAAGTGAATTCCATGGCAAAATTTTATTGTTTAGACTCAACTGAATTACTCGATGTAGTAAGGGCCTCATTGTAAGTTGAGTTCCGAAGGTGTTTGAGGCCACTGCTCAAGAAGTGCTTCCCATGTGAAACTCTACGTTTCCTTGTATGTTGCAATATTCCTTAATGTAACAGGATGATCATTGTAAGTTGTCCCGAAGGAGCTTTCCTGGTTCTCTGTTGTTTCCTTTTATTGTTTGTTTGGAAGTAATGTGTCTCTGTCTCTTTTGAGCTCAGAAATGGGGACACCAGGACATTGTTTTCAAGGGTTAATAATAAGAACAAAGCCCCTTTTTGTGTTCCTGTAATGTGTTGTAACCAAATAGTCTTTGAAGCCACTGTGCTTAACAAGTGCATTGTATGTGAAACTCTAGATAT
The DNA here is from genome assembly GCA_000404065.3 of Pinus taeda. Classification (NCBI taxonomy): domain Eukaryota; kingdom Viridiplantae; phylum Streptophyta; class Pinopsida; order Pinales; family Pinaceae; genus Pinus; species Pinus taeda. The sequence goes on along the minus strand of APFE030739844.1, from coordinate 2,236 downwards.
CCCTGCACTCCGCGGGATCCTCAACAAGGGGATCATTGTGAATTGAGTTGTGAAGGCGCTGTCCTGTTTCCCTGTTGTTTCCTACAAGATTCTTCCATGTAACAAGGGGATCAGTTAGTTGAGCTTTGAAGGTGCTGCAATGATAAGATCAAAGCCACTTTTTTGTTTGTGTAATGCATGTCGCAATCAGATATAGTGGAATGCTGAAATGGAACAGTTGTGTGATTTGTGAAAATTCTTATTCTCAAGGAACCCCTACTGCAGCAAAACTAAATTTACTTCACCTACTTGATTTTAATATACATATCAAGTTATTTTTTGAATAATACTGAAGTAAATTACTTCTGCAGCCTACACCAAATTAATTTGATTACATGAAACAAAAAACTGAGCAAAGAACAAGATACATAGGTCACAGTTATTTTTGGACAAAATAGTCCCCAGAAAAAACCAATGCGGGAAAACCAGTGCATCAACTCTGAGGGTTTTATATTATTAAGTAGTAGTTCTGAATACAACGTTGATGCCCTCCCGGCAATCCAGTGACAAAGAAAATATAATGGCGGAAAACTGAATGAGTTTTACCTCACTTCACCCAGCAGTTTTCGGCTGATCTGGTAGCAAAACTGGCTAACCCCGACTATCTCTGCACTGGCCCTACGTCAGCCTTATGGGCTCTGTGTCAGCCCTGCGCTGTCTCTTCTACCATCTGCGTCAACCTTCTCGGTTTTTCTGGTAGTTCCCCGACAATTTCGGCTTTTTGCGTGAGGGAAACCTTACTTCTGCGTTGGCCCTTTTGGCTTTGCGTTAGGCCTGCGTGGGCCCAGATTGGCCTAGTGTCAGTCCTTCTAGTTGCTGCGTTGCCTCCACTAGTGTCTCTCCGCCTCTCTGCCCAGTATTCTCGAACTATCCCTGCCCCTCTGTTGCAGAAGGATTACTTAGTTCGAATTCTTAGCTTCCTAGCCCCATAAATAGAACTCCAGATCAATTCGTTCTCTGTGTGTGTGTTCCCAAGTGAACCCCAAGCCTCCTTATACTTTTCTAGTTGAGACTTCAACGACTGCGATTAAGTCTTTAATCAACGACTAAGACTAAAACTTGATTTGATCTGCCTTCTAGATCATTCTCACCCATATTTTGATTAATATCCATTAATAGTTTAATTCTCCTAAGTTTAGACTTAGGAACCCCATTAAAAATATTAATTATTTTTATAAAATACAATTCGGATGGAATTTCACCAAACGGTTTCTGGGTTCTTTAGAACCCATGTGCCTTAGCCTCTCCACAAATTTTCTTGGCTAGAGCACATTCGATGCTACCAAAAACTAACACTCCCTCTTAGCGAAGAATGTGCTCTAGCGACAATGTCCAATTGCACGCTGCTCCGTTTTTGAAGCATCTCCTTTCTGCACTGTTGCTACCACCAACACTGTGCTGCTGCTGCTAGTGTACTACTACCCATGACACTGCCACTGTCACTGTTGCATCTGTACTACAACTCCCTCTGGATCTGCTGCTAACATTGCCATTGCTAGCTCTGCACTGCATCATTTTCCAATTGCTGTTGCTCGGCAACGAAAAAGCACCCAAAATTTCTTATCTACCTGTGTTCAGCATAATACCATGTGAATGTTGGAATCTGATTGCTACTAGTCTCTGACCCTCTGAATCTTCTGCGCTATTGCTGACTTTTGCACTGTGCCACCTACACTGTTGCCAACCTTGCTCTGCGATGATCAATCTCTTGTCTCAAGCTACTGCATTCGTCTCTCTAATCAACCCACTGCATCATCTGACACTATGTTAGGGTCCCACCCTAACCCCCTTATTTATGTAATGGGACCACGTCATAGTCAAGTGTCAATAAAGCCCATATTAATAATTGTAAGTGGTTAATCCGCAATTAATAATGGAACCACAATTAGTTGCAAATGGGCCGTAGTATTAGATAGATGGTATTAGTAATACCACGGTATTGGCCCGTGGTATTGCATGTATGAGTCATATATAAAGGATAGAAGCCCTGCGAGGAGCATCGTGTCTTATTTTGTAATCGAGCTCTGCTCTATTGGAGGTTGCCCCCTCGAAGAGGCAAGTGAACATTACTCTCTGAATAATAAAATCATTGCTATTCTGTGTTCTGGGTATCTTTTCTTCACATATTCTGTGTTCTGGGTCTCTTTTCTTCGCATATTCTGTATTTCGGTATCATTTGCAGGTTAAGAGCATAACA
>APFE030739835.1:6156-21346 GCA_000404065.3 Pinus taeda | reverse complement strand
TTCTATTTGGTGCCAAGTTTAATGGTTCGCCTCTACTGCAGAGGGATGGTTCGAAGGGCTTCTGATATAGCGGGGAACACTAAGTTCCAAGGGCCATTTCCTAAAGGTAAATCCCTCATCAGCGTAACCCCAAATTTTGAAAATCTTTTTCTTCTTTTTGCTAAAAAGTTTTTATATTTTAATTTGTTTCTTTCTTTTCTTAATTAAGATTGCTCATTGTTACATAGGTGGGCTATTCAAAGAGGAGCCCCTCCCAACTCAGGTAAAAGCTCTTCGTTTGGCGTTGTTCTGTTAGCATAAGCGGTAGAATCGAACATATATTCACTTCATTGCATTTGGCTTCTGTGAGAGCTACTCATACATAATTTCTGAGGTAGTTATTTGAATAAGACCACTACCCTTAAAGGCTTAAGAGCTTACGACGTCCATGTTTATTTATAGGTTGGATATTTTACTTATGGTGCATGAACTTAAGTTACGAACATGTTTACTTATCTGGAAATAAAGGTAGAATCATAAATATTTATCAATATACAGGAATAGGTTGAGTACTATGCATGTCACCTACAGTCTTGTGAATGCTCCAGATTTAATCGACTGAGGGGTTTTGGGGTTTCTTCTCTGTTGTAGTGTTTTAAGCTATTTATACACAAGATAGTTCTTTTTTTAAGTTCTGGTCATGTCAACACGCTCCGACTATCGAGAACATTTTGAAATGTAGCTCTGTGCTTTTAATTTGCTATTGTGAAACTTATTTAGTCTATTCCGTCTGGCATATTGTTTAAAAGATCTGTCATATTGTTTTTAAAAGGCAGTGTAGTAATTTCTTGCTAAATTGAATGTTGTGCTGAGAATAACTCTTTTTCCTTGCTCAAGGTATTGGTTGTTTCATTCAATCTCCCTAGAACGATCCTGTTTAAGATTAAATATTTCTATTTTACTACTGTAATAGCATGCACTTTAATATTTAGTTCATTTCTACAGAAGTTCGATGTTTGATAACATGGTTTATATATATATGACTGTTGGTTTAATGTTAGATATAAATTCTGCTGAAACCAATGGTGTTTCCTACCGACCATTCTACAAAACTCTTGTATATCTCATACATAATATTTCGATGTTGTATTATAATAAACTACCCTTCATATTCAAGAGCATTTGACTATTTAACTATTGAATGAACATATTTTTCCATACTTTGCTAGCATTAATTGTTATTTTGATGTTTTTCCATAATGAATTGTTTACGATTTCATTTGCGAAACTAGTAATTCCTATTTTCTGTAATAATGGACTTTCAAGGAATTACTTTCCTCAGATTGCTCTGTTAACATCATTTCAAATTGACAAATTCTACTTTATCATTAGATTGATTTCCACAGTCCAATATTAATTTATAATGAAACTTTCTATCATACTTCTAGAAAGTCTCTCCTCCCAACCACAAACCTGACAATTACGACCAGACCCTCCCCCGAGCACTTTCTCTTGTTCACACTTAAATTAATTCCAGCCCTAATCAAGAACCTTGGGCCTTTGGACTCATGTCACGCCTCAAGTTGAAGTTGAGTACTTTCACTGACTCTTCTTGAGAGTTTTCCCACTGGTTTATTCCTCCCAGTTCTAGGATAGTTCTCCTGGACCTTTTTTTCCCATCTAAATCTCCCTTCAAGGCAGATGGGTAATTGTCTTTGTAACTGTTTCTTTTAATTAATGCAAACACTTTCTATTTTGGTTAAAGTATCTAGATTCCTTATTACCAATAATTTAGGTAACCAAATATATGTTTCTTGGCCTTCGAGCCTTGTTGTAACTGTTTCTTTTAATTAATGTAAGCAATTTCTATTTTTGATGTAAACAGTTTCTATTTTTGTTAAAGTATCTGGATTCCTAATTACCAATAATTTAGGTAACCATATATATCTTTCTTGGCCTTGGAGCCTCAATCATTTATCATTCAACAACATAAGGTAGTAAAACTAAATTAATAAATCGTAAAGATCAACTTAGTAACCACAATAATTTTTAGGCATCTTGGGGTGTTACAGAAAAATAAAAGCTCATTAATTTTTTTTACCTACAATGAAAAGATATATTAAAAAATATGTGAAAATTATTTTTTTGGGTGCAATTCAACAATAAATTTTGGAGTCATCTGTAGAGGCGGTAGAATACGGGCAAAAAATAAAAATCAAGAAATCTTGTAGAGGCACTGTTTGAATCGTGTTTTTGATGAAGGAAATAGATTCAGCACCATCAATACACTGGCTCTAACAATTTTCTTTTATATCTTTCTGTCACATCTATCGGAAGGAGAATATTTTGGTTTATCAGCTTTCCAAGCCGGGTGTCTCGCGGATCTATTTCTTTTTGCTTCTCTGTTTTCCCTTTTACTTTCCTGGTTTTTGTATTTGCTAGTGGATCCTTGTTTTCTCTATTTTTTAGCTGAGGGTTCTTTCTCTCGGCTTCCCTATTGTCTGGCCTAGACAGCTTGACAGTTTTCTAGGTTTTTTTTATGTGGTTTCTTGCTATCTAGAAGGGAGGCTTTCCACTGGTTTATCTAGCTTTAGATTATCAGTTGTTATCTTAATGCATTGTTTTTTTTCCACTCAGTAATAAAGACTCAGGAATATGTAACCTCTTTGTTTTCTTAATGAAATATGTTTTTTTTCCACTGAAAAATAAATGGCCATGATGAAATTGTTTGGGGCTCATTGATTTGTTTGCCACTTTTATCTCCGACAAAGTTTGGAAACTAGATTTTGATTCTCATAAGCTTTAGAGATATTAAGAAATCAGGTATGCTGTAGGCTTTCACGTTTTCTTTGATTTCGAAATTGCAGAAATTTCTTTGAACTTTAGTTATATTTGCTTTCATTTTGTTTTGCTGGTTGATGACGATTTGAAGGATCGTGAAGCAGTGACTTCAAATTGTGCTCAGCTGGTTGATGACGGTTTGAAGGAATGCTTTAAAATTTAAGGAATACGTTTTTTCTGCATAAATTGAAGGTTTTGCTGGAAATTCTGTTATTTCTCCCATTCCTCATAATTTTTTTGATTTTATAAGACGGATCGACTAGCGTTCAAGCAATTATTCTTCATTTAATCCTTCTATTTGGAAGCTTAGATGATAACGTTAAAATTTACATAATTTTTTTTTTTTTGTTTTTTTTCCCTTAATCTGTAATAATTTCTGTGGGCAGCCCTGTGATGTTAGGGCATTGTACTCATTTTACAGGTGCCAGCCGTGTTTAAAGTATTGATTGAAGAGGACTGTTTTTGTATAGTGAAAAATAAAAAGAGGTGAAAAATAAAAGCCCATGGATTTGTTTTTATATGTTATGGAGACAAATATTGATTCGAAACATTTTACAAATAAGTAGTGACAAATAATGGAACGGTCTAAAACATTTTACATTTTAATTTTTTTTTCCATACCATTAACTTTTTAAACTTTTCTTTTGGGTCATACCACAAATTTTATTGTAAGATTGTTAATTTTAATCAATTAAATATATTTTTAAATACATAATTATAGAAATTCACTTAAAGATTTTAAGAAATCAGGCATACTTTCCAGATTGCATAAATTTTCCATTTAACTAAAATTATTTTTGTATCTGTGTTCAATTTGTTTTCGCCCTGAAAGTTTTGAAATTCTTCAAAATTCAATTTGTTTTCGCCCTAAAACTAAGATAAACCACATAGCATCTACCCTAAAATTAAGATAAACCACATAGTCACTGGGGTGTTATACCATTCTTACCATTCTTCACCTTATTTTTATATAAAATACAAAGAGTCTGGCTTTAAAAATTATAAAATGTAAAATAAAGCAATATCACAAGGTAAACTTATATATCTTGGACTTGAAGCTCAAGTAATGACCATGGTAAGGGCCGAGGTGGTGGCATCATGGGGAGTCATTGGTTGTGCTTCATGGGTGGCATCATGGGGAGTCATTGGTTTTGCTTCATGGCTGGTGAGAGAGGAGATCTTTATTGTTGAAGTTTTGAAAGTGGCCATGCATTCTTTGTTGGAAATATTAATCCCAATCACTGCTTTAAACATACTTTGGAGATAAAATGACTCAAGTGAGAGAAGAAGTACAGTGCAGACTATTTCGCAACACAACACAGAGGTTAAAGCATTTAATTAAGTTTAGTAAATAAGTATCGTCAAGCATTCACTCTGCCACTGTTGCCCACACTCCACGCCACTATTGCCCAACACAGCACATAAGTTAAGGCATTTAATGAAGTTTAGTCAATAAGTATCGAGGAGCATTCACTCTGTTGCTCACACTCCACAACAAGTGCAAGTTTAGAAAACCATTTATTATGTAACTCTTTCATGTATTAATGTCAAATTTGTATGTTGAGATAAATATGGATGTAAAAGTCATTTTGTATGTTGGCCAAGTGAAAGAGTGAGAAAGTCTTTGAGGTAGTGAGGAGAAAATAGTGGAGGAAATATTAAATATTGGTGTGAGCGGGGCGCAGGAAAATGGGTTAAATCGCAGCAAATTTATTGTGAATGTGTTTCCTTATGTTTTGACATATAATATAAAGTGTGACTTGTTTCGTTATGGTATTAAATGAATGTGTTTCCTTATGTTTTGACATATAATGTAAAGTGTGGCTTGTTCCGTTATGGTATTACTCTTTCACCAGTAAATTTACCACCTCTTTTGTTTTACTCTTTGTTGTGGGTAAAATTTCTAGCAAAAAAAACAAGTGTTTTTACTAGCAATTAAAATTTGTTTTGAGGGCAGAATTTTTGAAACGTAGAGAGTGTTTTCTTTCACTCAGAAATGGCAGAGAGTGTTTTCTTTCACTCAGAAATGGCAACATTGACTGATCCTCAGATACCTCTTGCAAAAATTATGATTATTCGGCTATTACAATAAATGCCTTGCTTTCATCTCAAGACATTTGGGATTTGGTGGAGAATGGCTTTCAAGAAACAACATATGCAACAAGATACAATGCCTTGTCTCAAGCAGAAAGAGATTTGTTGAGGGACAATAGGAAGAAGGATGCAAAATCCCTCTTCTACATTTTTTAAGCAGTTCATGAAAGTATTTTACTAAGGGTTGCAGTACCAACGAAGTCCAAACAAGCATGGGACACCCTCTAGACAGCCTACCAAGGCATGGCAAAAGTTAAGAAAGCAAAACTGCAAATGTTAAATAAGGATGCAAAATCCCTCTTCTACATTTTTTAAGCTCATGAAAGTATTTTCCCAAGTGTTGCAGTGGCAACGAAGTCCAAACAAGCATGGGACACCCTCGAGACAGCCTACCAAGGCATGGCAAAAGTTAAGAAAGCAAAACTGCAAATTTTGAGAAGATATTTTAAAACATTTTGTATGAAAGAGTCTGAGAATGTGGATTCATTTCTTACACATGTTATTGGGTTGGTTACTCAAATTAGGTCTCATGGTGAGACATTTGAAGAAAGGAGCATAGTTGAGAAAGTTTTGAGAAGTTTTCCAACAAGGTTTGATGCCATTGTTGTGGCAATAGAAGAGGCAAAGGATCTCTCATAGTTTTCAGTGGATGAGCTTCATGCATCACTGCAACAAGCTTCTCATTGGAGCATGATTTCAAGGCAAAAGTTTCCTTTGGTCAAGGTCGAGGCAGAGCAAGATCATATGCTAGAGGAAGAGGAAGAAACCCACACAAAGGTGGAAGAAGCAGCCCTTCAAGCACAAGTGGAAGTGGGAGTAATCAAAATCCAAGTTAGGGCCGACGCCAAAATCAAGCACAAGGTCAGAGGTATGATAAATCTCAAGTTCAATGTCATCACTGCAAGAAGTATGGTCATTATGAGAATGAATTTAGAAAGAAGAAATATGACATTAGTAACAAACCAAGTGTAAATTTCTCAAAAAAAAATTAGAACCATGATAGCATGTTTATAGCTTTTAATGTAGCACAAGAAAGACAAAGTGATATATGTCATCTAGATTCAAGTTGTAGCAACGACATGTCAGGGAACATAGAAATGTTTTCCAATCTAGATGAAAGTGTGAAATCTGAAGTGACATTAGGGACATATAGCAAACTCTCTGCCATGGGAAAAGGAAGAGTTAATATCCTAACAAAGAAGGGGGAGAGGAAGTACATCTAAGATGTCTGCTTTGTCCCCGATCTTAAGCATAATCTCATAAGAATTGGGTAACTCATGCAAAAGTGCTACAATGTCTTTTACAAAAATGATGTGTGCACAATTTTGGATATGCCTCCAAGTAGACAGCTGATTGCAAAGGTTCATATGGCAAACAATAGAATGTTTTCCCTAAAGATAAGAACATATTTGAAAGAAGAAGGTGCACAAGAACAACTATCAATGAACTCACAAGAGGATGGAAGAAAAGATGCAGCTGTCACACAAGTGAACTATCAAGCAGAGGTCAAAGATGAAAATTGGTTATGGAATTTGAGATTTGGACATCTCAAATTTTGAGGTTTGGACATTTCAAGAGGTTTGAATTTGTTGCATAAGAAAGGCATGGTGAAGGGATTACCACTCATAGAAAAACCGGACAACCTATGTGAAGGATGTATCTTGGGCAAGCAACATAGAGAGATGTTTCCAATAGGAAAGTCAATAAGGGAAAATGCACCTTTGGAGATTTTCCACTCAGATTTATGTGGCCCAATGTAGACAACATCAATTAGTGGCAGCCATTATTTATTGACCTTCATAGATGACTACATAAAGAAGAGATGGGTATATCTGCTCAAACAGAAAATTGAAGTGTTTAAGCACTTTTTCCAATACAAAGCTCGTTTTTAGAATTAAAGTGGACACTACATCAAAGTCCTATGGACCGACTGAGGTGGCGAATACATCTCAAATGATTTCCTATGATTTTGCAGGGAGCATGGAATTCACAAGCTACTTACAACAAGATATGCATCTGAGCAAAATGGTGTAGCGGTGTAATATTCCTAACCCAGAATATTCCTCAAACCCCAGCAAAAATGCAAACCAAATATATGCAAATGATATAATAACCCAGAAGTGATAAAATAACAGTGGAACAGCATATAATAATGTAAACTGGAAATATAAGAAGATACACAAGAAACGCAGCGAGAAATTCTAAGCCATTTTATTATACTGAGCAATAAATGAGTACAAGAGGTGATTAGACAGATGGCACCTCGACTTGCACAAGGCAAGTGAAGAAATACTCTCAGAATGATAAGAATGGCCTCTCTGCGTGGATGTTGTTGTTGTGCTATTGTTGCTAGAAAACAAATGATGATTTGGGGTTGCTCCCCTCCTCGGAAAAAGCTGAAACTCTAGATTTGGGCTCTACTCAAGAAACCCAGAAATCTTTCCTGGAATGGTTCACCCTCGAAAAACAACCTCTTGGGGTTCTGCACAGGTCCTCAATTCCCTGAGCTGCCACTGAAGAAAACCCCTCTAAACTCTACCTGAAACATGGCCTGAAACCTTGCCAAAAACCCTCCAATGAGACAAGAGCTGGACCGCTGCTCAATCTCCCAGCATAAATCCACCTACAAAACCCCAATCCAACACTACAACCAAAAAGAACTGTGTCCCTCTCCAAGTACTGCGCAATCCTCCAAAATGCTGATGAATCTGCTGCTGAAATGCTGATAAAAGTACTACTGCAATATCGATTGAAATACCTTGCCCGAGCAAGCACTCGAAGTCCCCCAGGGTTAAGGGTGAGATCTCTGAATGGAGACACTCAATGCAATAAATAGTGTTGCAGACCAGGTAAATAGCGAGCGTGCTCAGAAGTCGAAACGACTAGCTCAAAATGCACATAACTGAATGATCAAAATGAGGGGGCTCCTCTCTCTTTTATAGCCTTCGCCTCTCTCAATCCCAAGGCTCACCTCTTCCTACGTGGTTCCCCTCTTGCCACGTGTTCCTTCCCTCTTGCACAGTCTCTCCATGTGTCTACGTGGGCTCCATTTCTGCGTCCCCCTTTGGCCCCCTTGGCTCCCCTTTAAGTCACAACATTGTGCTACTAGGAAGCGACTTTCTATTCTAAAAGTGAGTTATGTCCCCCGTCCTCACTTTTTTATTTACAAATAACTACAGAAGGAAAAAATTGAACAAAATCGAATATTCCAATTAGCCATGGCTAATTAGGAATATTACAGTCTCCCCCGGCAAAATGTTGCTTGTCCTCAAGCAACTGAAGTGATGGATGCTGCAAGATCTTCTCATTCTCCCAAGTGGCATCCTCATCCAGCAAATTCTTCCACCTCAACAAGAATTCTCGGACTATCCTGTTCCGTAGCTACCTCTCCCTGGTATCAATGATAGCCTCCGACTGCAATACCAAATGCCCCTCGTCATCCATGGGTGGTAGCTCATCTGTCACTATCACCTGCTGCCCCAATGCCTTTTTTAGGCACGATACATGAAAAATGTTATGAATTCTACTGCCTTGGGGTAGCTCCAACTCATATGCAACCTGTCCAACCTTGTGAATCACCCTCTACGACCCATAAAAGTGGAGCTTGAGCTTCTCAGCCCCCTTTTGCTTTAGTGACGACTGTCGGTATGGCTGTAATCATAGGTAGACCATGTCCCCCACCTCGAACTATCTCTCCACCCGACCCCTGTCGGCATACAACTTCTGCTAGTTCTATGTTGTAGCCATGTTATCCTTGAGAGCTCGAATAATATCCTAACTCTCTTGGATCCAAATCTTGGCTCTAGGAGCCCTGCTGTCACCAAACATCACGTCAGCAAAAGATAGAGGATGATACCCATATAAGGCATAGAATGTTGACATACCGATGGAAAAGCTCCTTGCAAAACCTGCCCATGAAACGGTTGTCCCTGTCATTGACGATGGTCTTAGGAAGACCATGTAGCCTGAAGATCTCTCTGAAGAACAACTCGGTCACCTGTGCTGTTGTATAGTGTGCGGATATGGAAAAAAAGTGTGTGTACTTCGTCAGTCGATCAACGACGACAAAGATACAACCATTGCCCTGTACCATGGGCAACCCTGTGATGAAGTCCATCGAAATACTCTCCCATTTCCTCTCCTGAATGGGAAGAGACTGGAATAATCCCACGGGATGGCTCATCTCTCCCTTGTTCCTCTGGAAAATATTGCACTCCCGGATGTGCTGGAGTATGTCCTCCTTGAGACCCTTCCATGAGAACCTCTCCCTAATGGCCCTGTAGGTTTTGGTAAACCCCTGATGTCCTGCCAACAGTGGATCATGCGATGCCTGGAGTATCTTCTTCTTGAGCTGAGACCCCTCAGTCAAGAAGATCTGGTCCCTGTATTAGATGATCTCATCAACCACCCTGTACTTGTCATCTGCCACCTTCCCATCCAGAACCTCACATGCAAACCTGTCCTTGGAGTACTCTACTAAGAGTCGAGCCCTCCATTCTGTATCCAAAATCACAAGAGGCAACGTGGCTGGTCTACGTGAAAGGGCATCTGCTACCATGTTGTTCTTACACTTGACATAATCAATGTCAAAGTCATATGCATGGATCTTGCTAATCCACTTCTGCTACCTCTCCTGTAGTTGCTTCTGCTCTTAAAAGAACTTGAGGCTGTTGTGATCAGTCCTCACCCTGAACCTGTTACCCACCAGATACTGCCAATACTTAACCAATGCATGCATGATGGCTAGCATCTCTTTGTCGTATATAGAATACAACCTCTCATGTGGAAGGAGCTTCCGAGTCTCAAAGGCTATAGGATGACCTCCCTGCATCAACACTATGCCGATCCCCTCTCCCGATGCATCACACTCCAAAACCAAAGGTTGTACAAAATCTGGGAATGCAAGCATTGGGCAGCTGCTCATAACCTCCTTGAGCCTGTCAAAGGCTCGCTACGTTGTATCTGACCAACTGAATGCCCCATTCCTTGTCAAATCTCTTAAGGGTGTAGCAAGCTGCGAGAAACCTTTGATGAACTTCCAATAGTAGGTACAAATGCCAATGAATCCTTGAAGTTCTGTCATATTTCTTGGCTCCGGCCATTCTTTGATGGCCCTAATCTTCTCCTCGTGGACTCTCACTCCATCCACTCCTATGATATGTCCCAGATACAACATCTTCGTCAACCCAAACTCACACTTGGAGAGTTTGGCATATAATTGTTGCTCCTGTAAGATACGCAATACCGTCTCAATGCGCTGGAGATGCTCCTTCCAAGTCGTGTTGTAAATGAGAATATCATTAAAGAATACCAACACAAACTTCCTCAAGTGACTACGGAAGATGTGATTCATGCAGGACTGAAATGTAGCTGGGGCGTTGGTTAGCCCAAAAGGCATCACCAAGAACTCAAAGTTCCCATAGTGACACCTGAAGGCGATCTTGGGAATGTCCTACTCCCTCACGCGAATCTGATGGTACCCAGATCTCAAATCAATCTTTGAGAAGAATCATGCTCTCCTCAACTCGTCCATCAACTCATCAATCCTGGGTATGGGGTACCTGTTCTTCAGGGTCTTCTTGTTCAGGGCCCTGTAGTCAATGCACATTCTCAATGTACCATTCGTCTTTGTAACCAACACCACAGAAGAAGCAAAAGGACTCGTGCTCGATCGAATGTGCCCAAGTACCAAAAACTCCTGGATATCCCACTCAATCTCATCCCGATAGGCCTTGGGGTGCCTATAAGGGGTGGTGATCACTGCTTGAATGCCCTTCTCAAGTTCGATAATGTGCTCAAACCCCCAATCCAGTAGCTGTCCTGGTGGAATCTCCCCAAACACTATGGCTTACCGATCAAGGATGGACTGTATCTCTAGATGTACCGTCTGCCCTATAGTCCCTGCCTCTGATTCACGCAGTTCTACTGCCCACTCTATGTCTCCCTTCTGGAAGACTACCTCCATCTGATGAGCCAACATAGTCTAAGGTGGATATGTGTGTTGTCCCCATATCTTCTCATGCCTCCTTGCCTTCTCATCATCCCACTCCATCTCTAAGGTCTTCCAATCTATTGTGACCTTCCCTAGAGTGATAAGCCACTGAAAACCTAGTATCATGTTGGTGTCATGGATATCGACCACGAAAAAGTGGTTAGTTAATGTGTAACTTCCCATCGTCGCTGAAAGCTCTGGAACATAACATGCACACGTCATGGTCTGATCTCCTAGGACCAAGACTGAAAACCCATCGAAGCTCTCTGTCTGAATACCTCTCCACTCAACCATCTATGCATTGATGAAGTTGTGGGTTGCCCCACTGTCAACCAAAACTGATACACATTGGCCACATATTGTCCCTCATACGCGTAGCATCAGATAATTGGGAACTCCTCGCAACGCTGCAAGGGCCCCTCCGGTGGGTGGAAAAGATGCACCACCTGCTACTAGTGGTGGAGGTGGGAAAGGTCTCTGTATGACATGGCTATCTCCCGCCTCCACATCCTCCTCATCATCCTCTTCTCCACTGCTCTCGGGGAAGAACTCAATAAAATTGTGCTTTGTCAGCAGCACATCTATGTCCTAGTGCCCATGGCTCCTTATAGGTGAAGCAAACCTGCTTCTTCTTCAACTCCCTCCTAGCATCGTCGTCAAGCTGTACTTGTCCTAGATTCCCCTTTGGAGGAGGAATCCTAACATCCTTCCCCTTAGACTGAAAAGTTTGTCTCGAGGGGTAAGGTGTCTGGGTCCTCGGTAAGACATCATGTAAGTCTCGGGTCCTGTTAATAGCGTCCTAGGGTGTGGCTAGTTTAGTGGACCGGACTAAACCCCGAAATGGCTCTGCTAACCCCTCAACATACATGTATACCCTCTGTGTCATGGATAGGTATGACACCATTGTAGAGACCCTCAAGAAATCTGCAATGTAGGTCTCTAGGCTCCCTGTCTATTTGAGCCTTGTCAGCTCAACAAAATGTTGCTCTGGATCCCTCCGATCAAATCGCTCCATCAATGTCTTGGTAAACTCATCATATGTCGTCACTCTAGAGTGCCCTAGTGTAACCATCCCATGAAACCACCAATCTTGGGCCTCACCATCCAAATGCAATGTTTCCACCTTGATGGCCTTTGTCTCCGACATCTGGTTAAGCTGGAAATAAATGTCCAGCTTCTCCACCCAAGAATTTGCTGAACTGTTTGATGAACCATCAAATGTAGGAAAGTGGAATCTACTCATTGAATGATGGGTGTCACCATAATGGTAATTTCGGTACCATCTGTGATGGTCACGGGGTCTACTATCCCGCTGGAGCTGAACAAAATCTCTAAATGAGAGGGCTTCCTTGAACTCCTACCCATAGGCCTGGTACTCTACAAAATAATCGCCCATATGTCCAGCCTCTGCCTCCTGCTCTAATTTCCAGGCTCTGCTAACCCCTCAACATACATATAGACCCTCCGTGCCATGGATAGGTCTAGCACCATGACGGAGACCCTCAAGAAATCTGCAATGTAGGTCTCTGGGCTCCCTGATTGTTTGAGCCTCGTCAACTCAACAAAATTCTGCCAGGGATCCCTTCAATCAAATCGCTCCATCAGTCTCCTGGTAAACTTGGCATATGTCATCACTGTGGAGTGCCCCAGTGTAACCATCCCATGAAACCACCAATCTTGGGCCTCGCCATCCAAATGCAATGTTGCCACCTTGATGGCCTCTGCCTCTGACATCTGGTTAATCTGGAAATAAATGTCCAGCTTCTCTACCCAATACTTTGCCGAACTATTTGATGAGCCAACAAACGTAGGCAAGTGGAATCTACTCACTGCATGGTGGGTGTCTCCATCATGGTAATGTCGGTACCCTCTGTGATGGTCGTGGGGTCTGCTATCCTACTGGAGCTAAACAAAATCTCTGAATGAGAGGGCTTCCTTGAACTCCTTCCCATAGGCCTGGTACTCTGCAAAATAATCACCCATATGTCCAGGCTCTGCCTCCTGCATGGATACAACCCCCGTGTCTGCTCCTAAGAAAGTGGGCATGGTAGAGCGTGTAGGGGCATGTGAGGCCACCTGCTGCACAGTATCAGGCTGCTCTGGCAAGTGATGGGATGCACCTGATCCCTCACCAATCTTAAAACTCATGGGCATTCACGCTGTCTAGCCTCTACTGTCGTGAATCTCTGCCCCATCACCTCAATCTACCTCGACAGATCCTGCATTGATTTGAGGAGCATATCCGCAAATCTATTCCCATCCTCGTCGGCCATATATTCTGCGTCCACTACTGGCTCTCTCTGTTCTCATCTACCATAGGCTCCTACTATTCTGCGTCTACCACATGAACATAGTGTCCCTCTCCGTAAGTGTTCTCCAACCTACGCCCAGTGTCTTTGTATCTCTAACCTCTGTAACAGATATAGGATTTTTCCCCCAGTGTCATAGATTGCTAGCTCCACAGGTTGAGCCAGATCTATGATCTGATACCACTATAATATTCCTAATCAAAAATATTCCTCAAACCCCAGCAAAACCTCCAACCAAATATGTGCAAATTATATAATAACCCAGAAGTGATAAAATAACAGTGGAACATCGTATAATAATGTAAACATGAAATATAAGCAGATACACAAGAAACACAGCAAGAAATGCTAAGCCATTTTATTATACTGAGCAATAAATGAGTACAAGAAGTGATCAGACATATGGCACCTTGACTTGCACAAGGCAAGTGAAGAAATACTCTCAGAATGACAAGAATGGCCTCTCTGCGTGGATGTTGTTGTTGTGCTGCTGTTGCTGCTAGAAAAAAATGATGATTTTGGGTTGCTCCCCTCCATGGAAAAGCTAAAACTCTCGATATAGGCTCTACTCAAGAAACCCAAAAAAACCCAGAAATCTTTCCTAGAATGGCCGAGCCCCCAAAAACACCCTCTTGGGGTTCTACATAGTTCCTCAATGCCCTGCGCTGCCACTGAAGAAAACCCCTCTAAACTCTGCCTGAAACACGGCCTGAAACCCTGCCAAAAGCCCTCCAATGAGACAAGAGTTGGACCCATGCTCAATCTCCCAGCATAAATCCACTTGCAAAACCCCAATCCAACACTACAACCAAAAAGAACTGTGTCCCTATCCAAGCACTACGCAGTCCTCCAAAATGCTGATGAAATTGCTGCTGAAATGTTGATAAAAATACTATTGAAATATCGATGGAAATACCTTGCCCGAGTAGGCACCCGAAGTCCCCCAGAGACACTCAATGCACTAAATAGTGCTGCAGACCAGCTAAACAACCAACGTGCTCAGAAGTCGAAACAACTAGCTCAAAATGCACATAATTGAATGATCAAAATGAGGGGGCTCCTCCCTCTTTTATAGGCTTTGCCTCTCTCAATCCCAAGGCTCACCTCTTACTACATGGTTCCCCTCTTGCCACGTGTTCCTTCCCTCATGCGCAGTCTCTCCATGTGTTTGCATGGGCTCCATTTCTGCGTCCCACTTTGGCCCCCTTGGCTCCCCTTTAAGTCACAATGTTGTGCTACTAGGAAGTGACTTTCTATTCTAAAAGCCTCACTTTTTTATTTACAAATAACTACAGAAGGCAAAAATTGAACAAAATCGAATATTCCAATTAGCCATGGCTAATTAGGGATGTTACAGGCGGAAATGAAGAATAAGACCATTATGGAGATGGCAAGGAGTATGTTGAATGCAAAGCATTTGCCAAATTATTATTGGGCTGAAGTTGTCACTTGTGCAACATTATCTTGAACAGATGTCCAACCAAAAGTGTCCATAACATAGTTCCTAAAGAGGCATGGAGTGGAAGAAAGCATAGTGTCACTCACATGAGAGTGTTTAGATGTGTGACATATGCACATGTCCCAGATGAGTTGAGGAAGAAGTTGGATAGAAAAGGAGAGAAATGTATATTTCTTGTATACAGTGATGAATCCAAGGCATACAAACTCTACAATCCATTAACCAAGAAGCTCATAATCAATAGAGATGTGCAGTTCGAAGAAGAGGAAGCATGGGATGGAAGTTTAGAGAAGACAGCGATGTCAAAGCATGTATACCATAGCAAGTAATTCCTCAATAGTGACTTCCTCTACACCTGTTGTATGGCAGTGGTTGGGTGTGGGTCAGGTCCACTGTGCCCACCCCATATTACATTATGGTTAAGGGAGTTTGGAGGAGGGTCTAGCGAGGTCATGGCTGCAAGCCCAATAAATTTTATTTATGTGGTGGTTGGGGGTCGGCGCGGATCATGGCCTG
>APFE030739810.1:6009-48586 GCA_000404065.3 Pinus taeda | reverse complement strand
ATTTATCCCAGATTTTTCTCAAATTATTTTACCACTTCAAACTATGATTAAGAAAAATTCAGTCTTCAAATGGGGAGTACCAGAAAAGGAAGCATTTGAACTAATCAAGAAATCAATAATCAATGCCCCAACTCTAAATACTCCAAATTTTTCTAATCATTTTACATTGTACACCATCGCATCCGATTCTTCTTACGCCGCAGTACTTACGCAGATCAGCGATCACAATTTGGAAGCACCGATTTCATTTTTTAGCTCAAATCTTCAAGGTGCAGAATTGAACTATTCTGAAGTAGAAAAACAAGCCTTTGCTATGTATAAAGCGGTTAAACATTACAGACCATTCCTGCTGAAAGCCCATACAAAGGTTATAGTTCCTTTCTCCTCAGTTAGACAACTGTTAATCCAGAGAGAACTAGGAGAAAAAAGGGAAAATTGGGTAACAGCGCTTCAGGAATATGACATAGAAATAAAGCCGACAAAGATTGTTAGAGGTCAAGGTTTTTGCAGGTTATTGGTAGGTGCATCCAACATTCCAGAATCAAGCGATACATATCAACCTGAAATCATCAATCAGGTAAGTGCCACCGATTCTGAATCACAGTACGCTGATTTAATATTTTACCTAAAAAATGGTTATGCACCTCCCAACTTGTCCTACAAAAACAAAAGGGCCATAAGGTTGAAAGCAAAGAATTTTACCATTATTGATGATGTTTTGTTTAAACAAAATTATGATTCCATTTTACTAAGATGCCTTGAGAAACAGGAAACACAAAAGGTCTTGCGGGAATTGCACGACGGACCAGCAGGAGGCCACTTCAGAGCTGATACAACAGCTCACAAAGTCATCCATGCTGGATATTACTGGCCCACTCTGTTTAGAGATGCTCATGAATATGTAAGGAAATGCCCGAGTTGTCAAACTTCGAGTGGAAGAATAACGAAATCGGCCTTTCCCCTGCAACCGGTCAACATTGAACAACCATTTGAGCAATGGGGATTGGACATTATTGGAGAAATTACTCCTAATTCTTCCAAATAGCACAAGTATATCCTTACTGCTACCGATTACTTCACCAAGTGGGTTGAAGCAATTCCGCTAAAGACAACAAACTCTGAAGCCATTATTGAATTCATAGATCAATTCATCATTACCAGGTTTGGTGTCCCGAACGCTCTTGTTTTTGATAATGCATCATACTTTTCAGGTAATGCTATGTTTGATTTCACAATCAAAAGAGGTTTCAAACTTAAATATTCGGCTAACTATTATCCTCAGGGTAACGGTTTGGCAGAATCTATAAACAAAAACCTTATTAAAATTATCAAGCAAACTATCGAACATAATCACAAGACTTGGCACAAATCTTTAATATTTTCACTATGGGCTGACATGATAACACAAAAAGCTTCTATAGGTTCTTCCCCATTTAAACTAGTTTATGGAAAAGAAGTTGTACTACCAACAAATCTTATTCTTCCTTCCCTAGCTCTGGTCCAATTTATTGAAGAAAATCCTTCTTCTTCTCTACAACTTAGGCATGACCAAATCTTGATAATTAGAAGAAGAAAGAGAAAAAGCCAAAATTATTCATGC
The DNA here is from genome assembly GCA_000404065.3 of Pinus taeda. Lineage (NCBI taxonomy): Eukaryota > Viridiplantae > Streptophyta > Pinopsida > Pinales > Pinaceae > Pinus > Pinus taeda. Next base: position 46,986 of record APFE030739810.1, on the reverse strand, counting down.
GAAACATCAGCAGATCATCAAGTCATCATTTGATTCAATCTCATCTGGTTCTAAGCAATTCCAAGTTGGAGATTTAGTCCTGAAATGGGACAAAGCCCATGAAGATAAAGGTAAACACACCAAATTCCAGAAAATGTGGCTTGGACCGTTTCAGATCTATGAAAAGATAGGCCATTCGACCTTTATGCTACAAGATTTGTCAGGGTTGAGAGATTCTCTCCCTGTTAATGGCCTAGTCTTAAAGAAAATTTTCAACTGAGGTAACCCCTTCTCTTTTTAAATAGCATTTTTATAGTTTGTAGCAAAACTAGAAAATAAAACTGTAAGGCATTTTCTATTTGACATTTGCTGTATTTAAAGAGTTTCTCAGAAACAAGCAATGCAATATTTACTTTTAAAATAATTAGAAGTATTAAACAAAAGGAATAAATTCTAGGAAATTAGTTATAATTGCATTCTAATATTACAATACGATCCTAGTAAACTCCTCTTGAAGTATAAATCTTGTAAATCTTTTTAGATTTTTCAAAATTGGTTATAAAAAGGTTATCAATATTAAAATAGAAACTATTCCAAATTCAACATCTCAAACTCTTACCTTGTCATCCATCCTACCTTAAGGAGGAAAATTGTCTATCCCATTTTACTTAAGTTCATGATTATTCAGAATGCAATTCCAGGAATACTAGATATAAAAGTTGAGAGGTCTTATTACAAGCCTACTTACCATGATCATAGGAAAATAGTTCGGCCGACATTACCAATACTGCATACCAAAACAGGGTAATGGCTTCAATTGTAGGACAAGGGGTCTCATCACGAGCCAGCTTGTTCGGTTAGATTACTACCAGTGAATGGCATTGTCAATCAACTGGCCACCACACCAGGGAAATGAATTTTTATCTAACAAAATAACAGAAAAAGAAAATCAAAACAAATGTGAAAAAACATGAGTTTGAATTCATTCTGTTAATCATGCTCTCAAGTGAATAGGACAATAGATAATGATATGGTTAAAAGGTATCCCTACCGAGACTATGGACGTTTGCTGGTAGCAGAGGCTCTGCCTATGGAAAATGAGTTAATTTTAATAGTTGGTTTGGAAAATTCTCCTATTTTATCAATATCAACCAATAAGTGCCAATTTGAAAATATGGAATGTATCTATTTTCAACAAGAGAGGAAATTAGCGAAGAAAGTCTTGTTTCCTTAAAATGCAACGATATCTAGTTATATTAGAAATTTCCCTTTTGAATAAAATTTCTATTATGAAAAAGTTTAAGTATTTCTATACTATTCAGAGATAGCTGCTTCTCCCAGCGAATCGCCAATTGTTGTGCCCTACAACAACCCCCCATTTCATATCATTAAAATTCCAAAAATATAATGTGAAATGGGTCCCTTTTTAATTTTTGTTTCAAATTGGTATCAATTTAAAGTTCTATTTCGCAAAGAGGCTTTTTAATAAAACCAATCATAAAACCCCGATATAAAACGATTTATCTTTATCATTGTGATAAAGTGATCGCAAGATCGCATATCGCAATGACAAAGAAAACACAATGTAAGGGACATATTGGTTTTCGCCGATGCGAAATCGCTATCGGATATCGGCAAAGCATAAAGTGACACAAGTAATGATCTTTGATACCATGCGATGCGAAATCGGCAATCGGCAATCGGCAATAACATCTAAAGCACAACTAAGCTTCTCCTGATCCGATGCAATGCGATATCGCTGTCGGAAATCGGTGATTCACCATGCCCTCATCCTAAGCGGCACTACTAGCGATGCCCGACGCGATGCGATATCGGATATCAGCGATCGGGGATTCCAAGCAAAACCAATGCAATAACTTAGCATTTCCCCAATGCCCGATTTCGCAAAAGGTAAATGGCACATTTCTCAAGGTAACAGTCATAAAGGAAGTTTGATTTGATTTATTTGTAATTAAGGCCATATCCTTTGGAAAAGCCGCTCATCCGTGTTCAAACCGCGAAATCGCCCTCAACATGCTTCAAATAAATCATTTATCCATTAATTGAAGCAATTGTAATTAATGAGACTGACAGGCCGTAACGACCATTTAATAAGAAAAGCAGGCTTGAAGCCATCCACGTATTTGATCCTAAGGCCACCTTAAGTCGATTAATTACTGTGAATGTGCCAAGATATATATATATATATATATATATATATATAATATATATAATAATTTCATTCTATTCAAATTCATGATATTGTTGCATGTGTTGCGCTTATCTTTCACTCTACGCAGAATTCTTTCACAGAAACAGAAGAAAGTGGAATGGGAAAGAAATCTAAGAAGACTACAATGCCTACTGCTCCGCCAGCCGCAGGGCTAATTGTCATTGATCCAACTGGGAAGAACAAAGGACTAATATCAGATACAACATGCTTAGGACTCCCCAAGACCACTTGGCAAGGGACTTATAATTTGATTGAAGCCGAAGGGCCAATGGTGACCGAAGTGGAGATTTTATGCAACAATACCAGCAAATCCGATGCCCAATCTAAAAGACTTGGCTGACTCCTTCCTACACAAAATAGCTGCTCAGGAGCAGGTTCTTCCTTACACAGATGTGGTAAGGTGGACACTCCAAGAGCTCCCAATTATTAATAGACTGTTTGAAACTACGGATGGGAGGGTTTTCGGTTCGTTTCGAGCCAAAGACCTAAGGCTAATGTATCACCTACCACAAGAAGAGAAGAAGTATAATGCTACATTTTTGGAGAAGTTTCGAGAAGAAAACGAGACTGAATCTGAACCTATTCGAGGTTGGAGACAGAATCCAACAAAACACAAGCATGAAACCTCGGGTAAGTACTCAGTTGACTCCCTGTGTTCACCTTACTGTTATGCTGGAATTATGATGTGTAGGCTATGGGGATTGCATGACTCTGCCAATATCACCATAGAAATGGTCCCCCTAATTGAGGCAGAATGCAGTGGAGAAATCATGGACTGGGCGGTCATATTATCTGACAAGATAGCCAAAGCCATTCTTGACTTCAGGTCTGACTATCGTGTCACAGAGAGGGTTATTCCACCATTTTACTATAGTGCATATATTATGGATGTGTTGTGTTTTAATTTTGAATTTCCTGTACTGGGATGGAGGTGGACTTCGCAAGACCCCACACCCATTCACATATATCATCGAAAGCTTTGGAAGACTAGTTATAAGCACCACCTGTACCAAATCTGCAACGGTTTTATGTTACCAATTCATTATTCAATTTTTAATAAGCCTGCCCCTAAAATATCCGAGCAAGCAATGGTAGATTTGACTGCAGTAGCGAGTTGGTTTAGGGAGGAGAAATTCACCTATATCAGAGTTTTTGGCAGTCAGGCTAAGCCACATGTGCTACCACTTTACATCCCCGATAAGCTACTTGCTAGGGATGTAGCTTATCAAATCAGCGCTGAAGGGGTTACCCAAACCCTGAAAATAGCTAAAAAACATGTTTGGCCTTCTTTTCCATTGCGAATTGGAATGTATACCCTGCATGACATCAAGCATGCAGAGAAGGAAGCCGGGAAAATGAATTTTCTCACCCTAGCTACTCTTCCAAGGAGGCAGTATGATCCAAGAAAGATCGCTTACAATGCGCTCGACCAGGCCAAATTGGCCAAGATCGAGCACAAAGAAGACAAATTCGAAGATTTATTCCCATCAGCCGAATCACTATATCAAGTCAAGTCGCTTTCCCGAAATGTTTATAATGATGAAGGGCTAGTTGAGTTTAACAGAATCAGAGAACAGAGGTTGCAAACTTTGCCTGTAGACCTGTTAGCAACTGTACCAACAACAACCAGGTCAAGCGAGTCTGAACAACGACATAATACACCACCTCCTACTACATCAAAACAACAGGAGGAAACACATAGCCAAAGGCAGGAGGTAACTCAGGAAAATGCACAGAGATAAGAAGAAACCCAATCAAAGACCCAAGAGGAGAGCAGCTCTAAAGATAACCATGATCCATTAGTTCATCCGAATTTGCTCGAGCAATGGAATCAATTCAGTACAATCATCAATAACTTAGAGTGCTCAAAATATGATGAGGTTTCAAAGGAAGGTGATACACAAGAAGCAACATCGAAACCAGTTTCAGGTGAAACCAACGGCCTACCAAAAACAACAGAACTAGAGATAATTCCTAAAGATCCAACGGGAGAGATCGTTTTGCAAATTGAAGAGATCCCCCCTTTAGATATATTTTACAGCCCCAAGCATAAAGTCGTCGTAAAGCGAAAGAGGAAAAGGAGAAGAACTGATCAACCTTCCCCATTTCCTGAATTAACAGTAACGGGCAATGTTGTATGGAAAGAGGAATTCAACCCCTTCAATGACTTAACCTAGCTATCACAGTTCGCTGGAGCATATTCAGCGGCGACTATTGATAAAGAAACGGAGGTGAGCAATTTGTTAAAAGCCAAGGATCAGGATATCTCTTCACTACAGGTAAGATTATTAGAAGTTTAGCAGAGGGCAGAGCAGGCGGAGAAAGAATTGATAGTACAGCAGCAGAACAATAACCAGCTAGTCAAGCAATTACAAGAGCAAAAACAGAGGATAGATGAAGGCGCAATACAAAGGCAAAAGGAGCTATCAGCGGCACTGGAGCAATTAATAATATCGACTGAGGGAACAATGAAAGCAAAATATGAACAAATCGCTCAACTGACCACTCAAATTGAGCAAGCGAAAAATCTCCCTAAGATATATGAGTTTAAAGCAGAAGCTCTCCAGCTAAATAAGGGATTGATTAGTCAGGTTAAGCTGTTATGTCAACATCTCATACGAGTAGAACCATTGTGCGAATTGTTAGCGTATATAAGCGAAAAGGTAGACAAAGCAAGGGCTGACTTGGATCAGGCAGAAGAAACACTGACAAACTTTATAGAATGGCAGGATTCAGATGTAGGCCGGGCAGCTAATCTACTGAGAATTCTAGAATCGCACAAAGAAATGTTATTCACAGAATGGCAATCACAACTAATGAAAGTAGAAAGAGCGACTTCTAGATGCAGGACAATCAGTGGAAATTTGGTTGAATTAGTAAATATTACATTGTATTTATCTAACATAATTTCCCAATGCACTCTAGGTAAATTAACAACAGCATATATATTGGAGAATTCATGCTATCTGGACTTGGAGAGAAGCGCAAGATTGATTGCTAGAGTCAACTGTCTGACATGGGATACGAATTGGTTCTTTTTAATCAAACCATACAGCCAAAGAGCCATCTTGAAGTGCCTAACCGATACTGTCGGTTATATTATACCTGATATCCATGATGCCACCTTCGCTGCCCAATTCAGTTTACGCCTCAACAAACCGCCAGAAGTAGAACCAATGCTCGCGATAAGCCAGCTAAGGTTTAAGGGAAAACAACTTGAGGCATGAATCATTTCATCGACTGCCAGATCGCCCCTGAGAAGTAGACCAGATTTACTGATACCAATTTAGTAGGATTTTGTTTCATAGATCTTTTTAGTTTAGTAGTATTTAAAGACCCTTTCATGCATTTAGAAAGGGTCGTAAAAGTTTTGTATATGACTTAAACCCTGAAGTTGCACTACTGTAATTCAGGGATATTCTTTTATGAAACTTGAACAATTATTCCGAATTTGATGAGGAAAGCTTTTATGAAAATGTGCACTATTGTCATTGTTTGAAAGCATTTTTGTGTTGAAGAAGGAATTTTGAATAGCGATTGATATTTCGGATCGATTTACAGCTCACATGGTACTATTATTTGCGTCTGTATTCTTTTATGTTATATGAATTGTTATTGAAATCGCTATTGCTATTATCGCTTATATATATGTGTGTTTTTCACAGCATTCTTTATGCATTCCACTATTGGTTGTTTATCGCATGCTCTCCTTTCAGACGTATATATGTATCGATGATATGAACAGTGAATGTAGTAATTTGTATTTATCGCTTCATTGCAACTATTCATGTGAAGCAATCTTTGAATGATTGAACATTTTTATTTATTTCACAGAGTCATCTATATGCCTGATAAATAGATAAAGATTATTTAACGCTACATTCTGAATGAATAAGTTGTTCCCGGGATTAGTATTATTTTCCCTATTTTTGTCAATAGAATAAGTTATTCGCCTATCATTTAAGAAATTTATTCATCACCCATCCATCCCTTTTATTTCATTATCGGGAAACTGGTCCCGTTATCTCCAGTCGGAGCCACCATTCCGAACGGAAAAGGAGTTGTACCAAGGTCCGGACCGGGTGGTTATCCCCGATGTTGTGGCAACGATTTCTGAGGCCTCAACAACACCCCCACAAATTTGTTCAATGTTGTCAATATCAATGGTTGATTTCAGTAAAAGATTGATTGAATTGGAGAATAGGATTACTAGCCACTCTGATGATTTCAATAAAAAATTAGTCGATTTCTAGAGTAAGTTTAACAGGCATTTTCATGATATCAAGAAGCTTCAAGATACAACAAATCAAATAGAACTATAGCTAGGTAGAACCAGATCCAATCCGAAATGAATCATTATCAAACCTTAGCATTGTTGAACACCTTGTGTGGAAAGTGGGATATTACACCCGAACAACTACTCCAAGATGATGGAGGAAATCAAGAGCATAATTCATCAGATTCAAAAAAATCAATAGATTCTCAAGAAAAAGTTGAATCTCCAAAAAAATCAGCAACGCCCCACCAAGGAAATAGTAACCCGAATTTTTCAAATAAGAAACTTTGGCATAGAATTACCAATCAACACCCTTTTTCCGCTCTACCACTATTGACATATCAGTGAAGGGAAAAAGTCAAGATGCCTAAATTCGATGGGAACAAAAAATGAAATATTGCATGGTTGAATAAAGCAGAAGGATACTTTGATATTTATGACATCAACGATGATGACGAAAAGCTTAGGGAAGCATCCATGAAAATGGAAGGAGAATTATATAACTGGTATATGTGGTGGAAGAAGATGACAATCGCCATCGGTTGAAGAAAGTTTAAAGATGCATTCTTTGAAAGTTTCCAAGGTGTAAGGGAAGAAGAGTTCTTTTAAACACTCATCAAATTACGACAAAAAGGATGTGTGAATGAGTACACTCGAGAATGGGAGACTTTAGTAACATGAGTACCTGGGTTATTAGAATCTCATCTAATTCAATCATACATCTATGGACTTAAAACTCATCTACAAGTAGAACTTGACCTTCATGACATTACGTCAATAGAAGTAGCAAGACAAAAAGCAAAAACTGTTGGAAAGAAATTTGAACAAATACTGTGGTCAAAACCGGAAAAAGTATATTCAAGACGAAGAATGCCCCAGCCTATGGATTCAAATAATACAAGATATATTCCACCACATCGTCGTGAAGGTGGAAAATCTAATGTGGAAATACAAAGGATAAAAGAAGGCAAATGAAAACGTTGTGGTGAGAAGTGGGACCCCGAACATAAGTGTGCTAAAGGAAAATATCAAAGAACCTATATAATTTTGAAGCAATTAATGATTCAAATAGTGAGGATTCTGACATAGAAGAAACAGAATATGCCGCAGAATTCTCACCAGAATTAGATGATAAAATTATTCCGCAAGTATCACTATAAGTTATGACAAGTATATCACAACCTTAGACTTTAAAGTTGAAAGGACATATAAAGAAGAACAACATAGTGGTTCTCATCGACTTTGGTGGCACACATAATTTTTTAGATGCAACCGTGGAAAAGACACTTAACATTTTTTCATTTCCCTTACCAAACATGAAGGTGATGGTAGCTAACAGTAAGAAGATTGAAAAGGTAGGGAAATGCCATAAGGTCAAATTGCATATTCAAGACTTTAATTTAGAATCTCTGTTCTTCATTGTACCATTAGGTGGAGTAGATCTGGTCTTAGATATCCAATGGCTATGAACTTTAGGAACTTATGCTTCCAACCATCAAGTACAATTCATAAGATTTAAATGGGGAGGTCAAAGTCACAAATTACACAGATTCGAAGCACCAAAGAATCAAAGTGTATCATCATCTCAAATGATGAAAATGATTTGAAAAGGAGCACTTGCTTATGTAGTACAATGTCACCAATTAGAAATTTTAACTACAAATATGATCAGTGAAGAGTCATCAGAGATAGAAGATCTAATTCAGAAGCATGAAAAATACTTCAAGACCTGCCTATGAAAATGCCTCCTAATAGGGAAATTGAGCATACAATAGAAGTCAAAACAGGGTCAGACCCTGTCAACTTCAAGCCATACCGATATTCACATCACCAAAAGACAGAAATTAAGAGATTAACCCAAGACCTTTTAAAGTGTGGGATCATCTCAAAAAGTAAAAGTCCGTATGTTTCTCTAGTGGTATTGGTAAGGAAGAAGGATGGTTCATTTAGGCTATGCATTGATTATAAAGGATTAAACAAATAAACAATTAAAAACAAGTTCCCAATTCCCTTTATTAACGAAATGTTGGATGAGCTACTTGGCACAAAATACTTCTCAAAATTGGACTTAAGGTCAGGATATTATCAAATTAGAATTAGGTTGGAAGACATACCAAAAACGGCATTCCGAACACACAAAGGTCACTATGAATTTAAAGTAATGTCATTTGGGTTAACCAATGCACCAGAAATGTTTCAAGCCACTATGAACGAATTATTTCATCCACATCTTAGGAAGTTTGTATTAGTATTCTTTGACGATATTTTAATTTACCGTAAAACTTGGAAGGAGCACTTACAACATCTGGATAAAGTTCTTACACTACTAAAAGAGCATCATTTCTACGCAAAAAAAACCAAATGCATCTTCAGAAAAGAAGAAGTAGAATACCTTAGAAACATTATATCCCATGAAGGCATAAAAGTGGACCCTAATAAAATCAAAGCTATAAAGGAATGGACCAAACCAGTTAATGTATCCAAGCTAAGAGGGTTCTTAGGTTTCACTGAGTATTACCGAAGGTTTATTAAAATCTATGCAAATATAACTGTGCCTCTGACAAACCTTTTAAAGAAGAATTCATTTCTATGGGATGAGGAAGCAGGAAAGTGTTTTGAAGAATTAAAGGAAGTTATGTCTAATGCCCCAGTATTGGCAAGTCCAGATTTTTCTAAACCATTTATCATCAAGTGTGATGCTTCTGGATTCAGTATAGGTGTAGTGTTAATGCAAGAAGGGCATTCAATAGCTTTTGAAAGAAAGAAGCTCAATAAAGGAGAACGTCTCAAGTCCACATACACTAAAGAAATGCTTGCTATTATGCACACACTAGCTAAGTGGACGCAATATATTTTGGGTAGTAAGTTCTCCATTCAAACAGACCATAACAGTCTCCAGCACCTCCTTCAACAAAACATACTTTCCGAAGAACAAAAAAAATGGATTGAAAAAATTGCCACCTTTGTATGGAAATACTACATAAAAGTGGAAAAGACAATGTAGTAGGAGATGTCCTATCCAGGAAAGACGAAAAGCCAACACTACTTGCAATCTTGGTTGTTGTTTCTGAACGACTTAATGATATTCGAAGTGAGTATGCCAAGGATTCAGAAATAAAGACGATAATCAATAACCTTCCCAACAACTCAAAATTTGAATGGAAGAATGATATTCTATGGTACAAGGGAAGAATTTATCTAAATACAAATTCCAAGTTTAAATTTAAGATACTCAAGGAGTCACATGATTCACCGTCAGCCGGACATGTAGGATTCTTTAAGACTTACCTCAATGCACATCAATCATTCTTTTGGAAAGGGATGAGTCGCGATATTCAGAAGTATGTAGAAGAGTGTGACACATGTTAAAGGGATAAAAGTGAAAATATTATGACACCGGGACTACTTCACCCTTTAAACATTCCGAATTAGAAATTGGAAGAAATTTCAATAGACTTTATTGAGGGATTACCCGTATCTGAAGGCAAGGACAAGATTTTCGTAGTGGTTGATAGACTCACCAAATATGCTCACTTTATGGCAATAAAGAAATCATACTTAGCTAAACAAATCAATGAAATATTTTCCAATATATATATATATAAATTACACAATTTTCTGAAAGTCATTGTGAGTGATAGAGATGCCAAATTCAAGGGTAATTTCTGGAAGGAGTGGTTCAACCCCATAGGAACCTACCTAAATATGAGTTCCACTTATCACCCTCAAACAGATGTGCAAACAAAGGTTGTCAATAAATGTTTGGAGTCCTACCTATGTTGATACGCTACAGAAAAACAAAATAAGTGGGTTCGATGGTTGCATCTCGCTGAGTGGTGATATAATTCTACTTATCATACGTCAGCGAAAATGACGCCATTTCAAGCTTTGTATGGATATGAGCCCCCAAAATGGAAGGATCTAGCTATTTTCCAAACAAATCTAATTGTTGTTAAAAATCAACTAGAAGAAACCCAAAAAACCATCCAAATACTAAAAGAAAACTTGAATAATGCGAGGAATCTTATGAAGCAACAAGCAGACTGAAACATAACCAAAAGAGAATTTGAAGTAAGAGAATGGGTCTTTGTCAAGATCCAACCATAAAAATAATTGTCCTTAAAACAAAAAGGAAAAAATAAATTGGAACCAAAGTTCTATGGAGCTTATCAGATCAATAAAAATATCATCCAAGTTGCATATGGTTTAAGCCTTCCAGAGAAATATCGTGTTCACAATGTCTTCCATGTCTTCATGTTCACAATGTCTTCCATGTCTCTTTCCTTAAAAGGGAACTAGGCAACCATCAATCAATGCAAACAATGCTTCCATCCCTGGATGATGAAGGAAGGGTCATTCTAGAACCAGAAGGTATTTTATCTACTAGAGAAGGAAAGATTCGACATCGTATGATCAAGGAATACTTGATCAAGTGGAAGGACTTACCAGAATAAGAAGCTTCTTGGGAGACTGAAGCATTTTGTCAAAAACATCCGTCATTACGTATGGTCTGTGGACAAAGCATTCTTTCGAGAGGAAGGAAATGTTATGCAAAAAAATAGTTAGTTGTAGTTATTAGGAAAAAGGGCATGATCAAAGATTATGCCCGTTCACCAAGAGGCACCTAAGATGGTATATATCCAGGGCCTCTCCCAAAAATGTAAGCATCATTCAATTATTAATAAAGTATTTATGTATTTCTGTATAGTTCAATATTTTTTAAAATCGTAAGTCTGAGTTGTGTAATATATATAGAATAGCCCAAAAATTTAAGGGTGTACACTAATAAATGGTGGCATGACCCCTTTTTTTGAATTTTTCATGGTCAATATTTCCTGAATGGAGTGTATATTTTTTTAAATCGTAAGTCTCAATTGTGCAATCTATATAGTTTGAGTAGTGTGTCCATATTTTAATGCATTAAATCTATTTACGCATTCAAATTTTCACTTTAAACAACAAGAAATTGCAATTTCACCCAACTTTTTATTATCAAATTTTGGTGAAATAGGCCAAAATTCTTATGCTTTGGTAGATTAAAAAAAACATTTGTTTTTAATTCTTTAAATATTATTCATAAATTTGCAAGTAAAGTTTAACCATCCAAAAATTCTAAATAATTAGACTACGAATTATATATAATATATGAATCCTAAAAATGATATAATAAATATTAAAATCCTATAAATTTTTTTAAATATAATTACTATAACAAAATAAATAAATATTACAAGAAAAAAGGAAAAAAAAATAAAAAAATATTACCAGGAATAGAAAATAAAATTATTGTTGTCTTAATTTCCACGAGCTTTTTCAAAAAAAGCATTGCTTTAAAACTGGGAATCCAATATGCTTTTCCCACATCTCTCCACAAAGTGTTCCTCATTTATGGTATGAGAATTAATTTCATTTGGGATCAGTATGAGGATAGTTTGGCCTTTTTTGAGTTGTTACTACGTGGTGGTGGTCCAAAAGCTATGGCAATGGAACACAGAGACTACCCCTGTTAACTATGTGGTGGTGGCCCAAAAGCTTCGCAATGGAACACAGAGACTACCCTGCCTCCCCCAGCTACTGCAAACTTCAAAAACTCTGATTAGGCATTTAAGGAGGTGTGTTATTCAATCCTCATCACTTGTGGTCAAATTTTGTATAGTTTATAGTCTCACTTGTGGTAAAATTTTGTATAGTTTCTAGCTTTCTGCCTATATTCTTTTGCTATTATTCATTAGTTGAATTTTGATATGGTAAAATTCTGTATGGTTTCTATCTATATTCTTCTGTGTTTATTCATTAGTTGAATTTTTTTAAATTCATATAGGTACCCATTAGATCCCTTCACAATGTTTCAATAAAATAAGCTTTCATCCCTCATTACTCGTTTTGGCCATTCACATCTTAACGCCTTCCTCAAGGATGCCACCTTGTCCTGGATAACCTTTTCAGTAGGCATAGCAGTTGCTGGTGACAGGAAACTAAGCCAACTCATAGAGATAATCAATTAAAAAAACCCTTCTTATGATACACACAACCACAAAAGTCTGCCTTCCATTTCAACAAAACACGATCTTCAATGTCAAGCTCTTCGTCTAGAAGCTCCATCTGAGAGCCTCCAGCTAGAAAATTTCAAGACTATATTCAAGATCAAGTACACTGCATTCAAGATGTTCTGAAGTGGATTTTGATGTATGATGAGCCTTGTCCTAGATGACTTTATCCTTTCCTGCAACGTCCAATGAGGCTCTCAAGAGATATATCCTTCAAGTTTGACTGCCATGGATTTTGTCCTACATGATTCCCTTGGTGATGTCACGAGCTCTTGTTCCTAATGCTTCCATGATGCCATGATGCATCTTATTATCATGATAATATCTATAACACAAGATTTAGGAGCTTAAGGTACGACCTTTTTTTGAGGGATACTATCTTACTCATAGGAGAGTCAAAATTTAAAAAATTATCTATGTTATCTCAAATGTTTTAAATTTTTTAGAATTTGAAACTTTGCAAAAAAAGCATATAAAAAATTATAAGATGTCTCTTTTAAATATGATCTTAAGATTAGTCACAAACCATATTTTCCATATCATATCACTAAAAATATAGTGAAGCAAAGACTATAATTTTTACCACTTGTTTTATGATATTTTTTCGTCAACATCTAAAACATTTTTTTTTCTTTAACTTCCTATAAGAAGACTTATAGCAAAAATTCCAATATGACTAATTTATATTGAATTTCAGGATGAATCACAACTTATTTTACATTGTCTATATCTCTAAAAGTGTAGTGAATGATAACTAGAAATTTTGACCACCTATTTCATGACATTTATCACTAGGATCCTCAAAATTTAATGTTTGAAACTTCCCTCAAAGAAATTTATGGAAATAATTCCAAGATATTTTGATTGGAGGTGAAAAACCATAGGATCATAGCTCCAATACTACATTTTAATAGCCAAATTCCTTGAAAATAATAAAAATTCAAAAAATATAGGTCACTTTTATTGGATAACCTAAATTTACAATGAATATAATGTACATTAAAATATAGGATTCTTCTACAAATGACTATCCTTTATTATAAATATCCAAGTGGGATGACATAATGTACCACTAGGCCAACATAACCATAACAAATAAACTATTCTTATTGCTTATGTAACAAAAGGGGTCTTAGGGATTCATAAAATAATTTATATCAATATTACTACAAAATTCAATCTTGATTTAAGACATATGTTGTATCTAACAATGAAATGTGAATTCCACCTTTTGTAAATTCAATGTGGGAGTAAAATGATGAAACTTACATTGAACTTAAGTGGGGTAGTGCACAAACCAAGTGAGTATGGTTAGTGACAAACCAAAACTACAAAATCATATGAAAATGGTTAGTGGTAAACCAAAAAGCACCAAAATTTGTGATAAATTTCTTAAGTGTAACTCACATCAAAATCCATGTTTTCACTCCTTTTAGTTGATAAAGTGGTGAATTGATGATGATTTTCAAATTTAAAATTTCAAAAACATGAACAAATTTTCCAAATGGGAAATAAAATTCTATAAATAGTAGACTTCAATAAAAAACATCACATAATGGATCATGATAATCTATAGATGGAATGATTCAACAAATAATATGACAAATTGACATCAATAGTCCATATAGGACATGCATATATCTCATCACTTGTGATAGATTTGAATTTGGGAACTTTATTTTTTTCCACTTACCATATTTTGTGCAACATCCATTGATTTTGCATTTGAGTAGCACCAATGAGACACCTAGTTTTCTATTCACTTATTATTTGGTACCATTATGGTTTAATGTCTTGTATTTGAATCACACACATGATACATGATTGGGATGTTGACTAACGCTATTTGTGTCATATTGTTGAATTTTTTATGGGAAAATTGTTTACTTGGATGGTCATTTTCCCTAGAAAGGGACATTTACATCCTTCTACATTGCAACTTGGGATTTGATTGGGTTCTTAGGAATTTCTAGTCACTTGTTACACTTGTATCTAATTCCCTTCTCTTCGTAAACTCTCATCATATTGGTGTATATATCAGTGAGAAAATTGTAGGAATTCTAGCTTTCATGTTTACGTAGTGGGTTTTTTCCACATTTTGTGAGTTCTCAATATGTAGAATTGGCAAGTTTTGGGATACTTGTTCGTTGAGTCCCAAATTAAAAGTTTCAACATAAATACTTGAATATGATATCAACTTATACACCATTATTTTTTCCTTGTTGTTATGGTTGTCCAAACTTATGATTAAGGAGGTGATGAAGGAGAAGTTAACATCGAGAATTAGGAGGTCTTATGGCATTTACTAAAGGGAGTGGGTTTCCCTTAATTTTATTTAAAGTAATGTAATTAAAAATAAGAATTTTGTTTTGTAATTTAAATATTTTTCATTAGAGATATAGGGGATTAATTCCCCATTGAAAAGTAATATATTATTTAAGGACAGTTGTTGAGGGAGTTAGAAGTTTTGAGATTAGAATAGATGCTTTATTTTCCTAGATGATTTGATGCAACTTTACAGGATGTCAACAAGCCATCCTTATTGTATATACACATAAGGAAATACATCATCCACAGAATTATTCAATGATGTATTAGCCTCAACATGAAGAAGTATATGAGCATGGAGAGCATAAGGAGTCGGAGGAAGAAGAAAATATATCAAATCATAAGACTCCTTCATTGTATGTTCAAAAATATTATCCTAAATGTCAAATTCTAGGAAATAATGAGGTAGGTGTTCAAACAAGAAGAAATTTTATAGGCAATTCTACAAAAGCCAATTTTCTTTGTTGCCCACAATAGAACCAAGTAATTTTGATCAATCTAGTCAAGATCGATATTGGATTAAGGATATAAATGAATAATTATGACAAATTGACCATAATTAAACTTGGGAGTTGTTTCCAATGCTTAAGGAAAATAATTTGATTGGAACCAAGTGGGTTTTCAGAAATAAGTTGATTGGATATGGTTAAGTTATCAACAAAAATGGGATTAGTTTGCAAAGGTTATCCTCAAGTGGTATGTGTGGACGTTCAAGAGACTTTTGCACCAATTCCCACACTCGATGAAATCATAATGTTATTGTATTTTCGATGTTATAAATACTTTGGGGTATAAGAAATGGATGTCAATTGCATGTTTCCATATGCATAGATTAAATAAGAAGTATATGTTGAGCAACATCATGGATACCAATTGAATAATAAATGAAATCAGGTATGTGAGTTGAAGAAGGAACTTTATGTGTTGAAAGACTCTTGTAGTACATGGTATTACTATGAAATCCATATAGAAATAGAATATTGAAATAGAAACAATTGATTGTAATATTTACACTAAATACGATCTTGATATATTTCTACTCCGTATAGTGTATGTAGATGATATCATGTTTGAGAGTAATGTTGATAATCTGTGTCAACAATTTACAATTGTTATGCAAACAAAATTTGAAATGTTCATGCTTAGGGAACTATTTTCCTTCATTTTGTTACAATTTCAACAAACAGGGGAAAGGATCGTTATCTCTAAAACTAAATATCTCAAAGAGTGCATTTTTAATATAAAAAGTCATGGCCACTATGTGGTATGACTTGGAAGGTATGAAAGGGTATAGATTACTTGGACGAAGGTCCACATGGCAAGCTATGATTGGTCCATCATGGATTGACATGGTTTTTCCTAAAGACTTAGGACTTTTTTTAATAACGTGTTTGGTGAGGTTTTCATATGTATTTTGATTTCACTAAAATTTCCAAAAGCCAATGTTTTGTGCAAAACTTAACATATCTAAAGGATATACTTATGTGGGCCCTATGTCAGGCTACTCGAATAAAGAGACACCAAAATGAATAAGGATTATAGTAGTCATTTATGCAGAGTATGGTGTGATGGGGAATTTTCTAATAATGTAGGCAAGCTAGATATTTTTTTTTTCATTTGTAGTTATGTGTACTAGATATTTATAAATGGATTACACCATACTCATATGGAGAGAAAACCAAGGTTGTAACATACAATGATGGGTCCAATTACTTGGAGAAAAATAATTAAATAAATATATGGTATGGAGAATAGGACATGGTCACTTCTCGTGATCATAAGTTCTTACTCATATAGCACTGAGAGCTAAGGAAGTTGAATGGTATATGCATGGGGATAGGGAAACTATCATATTACTTAGTCATGGATGCACATTTGTGTGGAACTTGGAGCTAAGGGTTTAGAAGGATCATTTATATTCTTTATGTGAAGGAGATGGTCACAAGCCTCGATCACGAGGAGTTAAGGAATAACCTATGAGGGTTAATAATTAGTGTACTGGGAAATAGAAAGGGAAACAACTTACGGTATAGAGTGCTCTAGGTATGACAAGTATTTGGCTATGAACATAGTCTCATGCGACATTTTTGAAATGGAAAGGGAAATAGGTTATGGTATAGAGTGCTCCAGGTATGACAAGTATTTGACTATGAACATAGTCTCATGCGACATTTGTAAAGAAATAGGGTTGGATTGAAAGGAGATAACAATTTTGCACCATTAGGAATATGATATGCATTGTAAAAGGTTTAGAGTTTTGTGTAATATTTGGAGCATTCAAGGAAGAGTTGAGAACACATAGGGAAATTTAACAGAGTGACCTATTCAACCCATAATACCATGAGATAATATTATGGATCGATACCCATGGTAAAAGTGGCATTAATATATGAATACAAAGTTAAATAACTGAATTGGTTGTTGAGGCTATGCACATGTGAGGGTGAGTGAATTATCAAAGGGATTTAGAAAATTTGGTGACAAGAAGAGAATAGCAATGGACTAGGCTAAGAGTAAGCCAAATTGAGTAGAAATAACCTAAATAGATTGAACTATCCCACTAACTATTATACATTCTAATATGGTATGTAAGTTTATGTACTTACTATCCCAAAATTAACAGGAAGTTGAAAATATATACTATTTTTTTTAATGTTATCCCATATAAGAGCCTTTCTTGAACCTCAATGTCTTCTATCCATTCAATCAATATTCCTAGATGAATACTTGCCACTATTGAAAACATAATAATTCCCTATTTGGCTTCACTCGGTACATTTGGTCAATTTTGTTGAGGAAAGATCGAGTGTCCATTTCCCTCCATGTATGTGCTCAAAAAATTATATATATTGTCAACCTTGGGTTCCATTAAATAAAATTACTCTACCATTCTCACGTACTTCACTTCCTACGACCACATATGAATTTTTATGCTCTTCCTGACTTTTGTCAAATATCAAATTTGGACCACCATCTCAGCTATGTTTGTTTTCTATTCTCGTTCATGCAATTGTAGGTTGTTCTCACACATTTCATGCTAGTTACTCCAATGTTGGGTCACTATGGTCACATCTCATTAGTGTTCTACGAGACTCTTCTTATATTATCACTTGCATGTGTTATGTAGTCTCTACCGGCATGCACATAACACATTATAGATTTCCACATCTATCCATTGAAAAATATTGAGACAAGTTCCCCTTCATATTCATGATTGAATTCAATCCATTTTTTTATGTCTAGGTTCACCCAAACATGAACTAGTGTAAGGATATGAAAACTTGAAAGAGAAAGGAAAGGGACAATAATGAATAAAGAATCTCACACTAAATTGGGGTACCTCATATCCACTACCTTAAAAATTCCTCCATCATCATGACCATGAGATATGAACGTTAGAATGAATAGCCCAAAAATTTAAGGGTGTACTCTAACGAATGGTGTGACCCCTTTTGGTGAATTTTTCATGCTCAATTTTTCCTAAGTGGAGTGTATATTTTTAGAATCACAAGTCTGAGTTGTGTAATATATATAGTTTGAGTACCCTCTCAATATTTTAATGCATTAAATATATTTAGACATTAAAAATTCACCTTAAACAACAAGAAATTGCAATTTCACCCAAATTTTTATCATTAAATTTTGGTGAAATTGGCCAAAATGCTTATGGTTCGATAGATTTAACTTCTTATCTTTCCTCCTATGCATGTAAATCAACTTGTGAATCATTATAGTGGCACACTAATTAATCAATAATTTCAAGGGAGAGGCACTCGGATAGGTGCCTGCCCCATTTTATATATATCAAATTTTCCTTCATGTGTGCTACTACATTGGTCAAATAATGGACCACCAACTTATATGTCGTTCAAACATGAAAAAAGAGTGGTGCATACAAATTGTGTTACCAAATCCATGAATATTTGAATTAGTATTTTTTAATGCCACTTTAGGAGTATATTGTGAAAGGAGATATCAAATAATGATGGACACTCCTTGACAACTACTATATGATGTCGTATTAAAAAATTTCTACAAATATGAAATTTTTGTGATATTCAAAATAATAGAAAGGGATATTCTACAAATAAGGCATTTTTGGAATATTCAAAATAATAGAAAGGGACACCAAAATTTTGTTTCAAATGTAGGAAGAATCATTTGTGATTCATGGATTTGCATACATCGAATGTTGCAATAAGACAATTTTGTTTGAGAAGCTAGATTTACAATTAGAATTAAAACAACAACTTCAGCAAGTCAATTTTACATTCTTGGTCGAAATTGTTTGACAAATGGAAAACTAAAAATATCGAATTTATTAGAATGTTTAAACATGGTTTTATATGATTTGTCATTAATTTTGTTTCGCTTTCACTACCATGCTACACCACCACTGAAATTTCAAAATTATTAGTGGTAATGGTTCCTAACGATTGCATAACATTTATGGAAGTCTTCATTGCAATTAAATTAGATGCTCCATACATTTACTAACTTTTATTTTTATTTTTCTTAATTGTAAGTATCAAAATAAATCTAAAAGTTCCATTTATATCATATTTAATTATGTATATATTTTAAATAGTATCTAATATATTTGCATATTTCATTCATAAAATTTATTAATTCCTAATTTAATAAATATTAACAAGAAAAATCAGATATAGTATAAGAATGAGAAATTCAAATTAAGAAGTGCTTGAAACCACAAAGAAGTTTCCTAATTAAATGCCTTTATACCCCAACCAATTAGTAATATTTATGGAAGTTTTCTTCGGAATTAAACTACCTCTATACATTTTCTACCTTTTACTAGTTTTAAAAAAAATTATAATTACGACAATAAATTTAATATTTCCATTATATCATATTAAATTATAAATATATTTTCAATAGTATTTGATATGTTTTTATACCTCATTCATAAAATTTGTTAATTCAGTATTTAATAAACATGTTTAATTATCTGGACAATAAGTATTAATTATAAAAAATATTGATCAACATCCACTCTTGTGAGTATATTTTCTAAAGTAATTTAGAAAATAAAATTTTTATATATGTGTTTGAAAATAATAAGTTATTTACATTTATAAAATTATTAAAAAAAAATTAAAATATTAATAAGTAAATACATATTTAATTAAAAAATGATTTATTTTTAAATCATTAAATTATTTTATAATTTTTGATGTGAAATTTATCTATCAAAATTTCTATGACATAATTAAAACTATGAATTCTATATAATATATGAATCCTAGAAAATATATTCCTTAATATATGAATTCTATATAATGCTAGGGCTTTTTAGAGTTGCGATATTTAATCTTTAATGACATGGATGAAAATTGTCTGAATTTTAAGGTTTTTCAGGTGCCATTATTTTATCTTTAAAGCCATTATTAAAACATGCTGAAATTGCACCCCCAACAAATTTGTTGTTCGAGCATCAACACTTTTGGTTTTCAAGTGTTTTTTCATTCCTTTTGCATAAAAAAAATTGGTTTTTACTACCATTTTTAAAAATGTTGAAAATTTAAAATTGTTTAACAATTTTGTAGCCAAATATCCTTTATTAACCTTTGGCCAACATTCCTTAAAAATGGGGCGAAGATAATGTATATTTGAATGTTTATCTCCATATGAAACCAACTTGCCATTCCCTTAAAATTTAATAGCTTACCCTTAGGTAATTAAATTTAATTTTCTTTTGACCTTTTACAAAGGATAAATTTCTTCATCCTTAGGCCACCCTATTATGTCATGTCACCTCGTCTCCCTTTGGGACCTTTTCCAAAATTAAGGGGCTTGGAGTTTTTGACCGTGCATATATATCCAATGGTGAGGCCTCTAGTGCCAACCCATATACTGTTTGAATTGGCATTGTTACACAGTAATTTGTCACTGTCTCCCTGTCAGCCTTCCTGCTGTGCCATGGGACCAAATTAATCCGGCTCATGCTCTCTAATGTTGCCAAATGACCCACTTTGCTAAAGTTCTTCTATCATCGTGACTGTTGTAAAAATAAATGCGCTGATGAGCACTCCAAAACAGACCTAATGCGCTGACAGCGCAGAAGCACGTGATTCCCGCACTAGTCGAATTTCATGTGACAGCGCGTCTGTTACTTATATCTAATCGCGCTGATATGAATTTCTTTGTTATTCAGCAGCGATGTCAGCACCACAATGTAGTTATGCACCTGCGATGATTCAGTTTCGGCGAGTTTGTTCTAACAGCCGACCTTCCAGATGACTCCAGACCTGGTTGTTGGCCTTGTAAATGTCGCCCTCCCTTCTCTGGCATGTTTGTTTCGTCATTTGAGCCACCTTCCTTGGAGATAAGCTCATCCTACCACCATTCATGGAGACTCCTTCTCCTATTTAAGCCTCCACGATTGCCATGAGCTGCTAGTTTGGAATTGATTGTGTTTAGAGCATTGCTAATAGTGTGTGAGCTTGATAGGCAGCTCGTGTGACTAGTGTGGGATTGCTAGAGTGCTTAAGGAAGGTTGTGAAGTGTTTCCATATTGTGCGAACTTGTGTGAGAGAGATTTTTTTCTTGGGATATCTACCTTCAAGGGTGAATGCTTGAGGGACTTGCTGGCTGGACCCAACCAAAGGAGGATCCGACGTCAAAACTTGGTTGTATTCTCTTTTGTTTTATCAATAATAATAGATGACTATCATTATGGTTCCACTCATGTGTCTTTATTATGATGTTTGAGTTGTATCCTTTCTGACTGATACATAGTTGCATTTCCTGGATTTTACACTTGTGTTTGTCTTGTTCTTTGCTTGTGCAATTGTTCGTTCGCGGAGATCGTGAGGATTGCGACCAGGTGAAGTGAAAGAATGGAAGTGAAGACCCTTCTATGAATATAAGCGTTGGATTCGAGGTAGGCTCTCATCTTGGCCTTTATTTTGCAATTAGGAACCCGCGTGTTATCATTGTTTGATTGTTGCTAGACCTCAGTTAGGCTAGTGGGATCGCCTTTGTCCGCAGAGGGGATTTACCTACACAATAATTTGGCGACTCCGCTGGGGACTTTTACCTTTTTGTTTGATTTGTAAACTTTAGACGGAACCTGAAGCATGACAAGTTAGCCTTCGAAATGCTATTGCTCTGCATTAGCGAAGTAGATCAAAGCCACTTCAGTCGATCTCCAGTTTGGTTTACAAAATGAACAACTTGGAGCTAGCTTTTGTCCTTTTCTTGTTCATTTTTTCCTTGAGTTTGATTTTTGCTCTCTTTTCAAAGTTTGGGGATTAGTTATCTGTTTTTCAGTTTCCTGGTTCGGTCTGGGAAGTGCCTTGATTGTTTAAAGAGTGATTGCCTTGTTTTGGGAGTTTTTTGGCTTGATTGTGGTCATTTTTTAGCTTCATCATGGTTTGTTATAAAAAAATCGCGCTGCCATCGCATAGCCCTTTCTGTGACTTCCTGATCATCACGTTAATAAACAAAATAGTTGCAACAGTTCTAAAAATCAAACAATCGCGGTTAAGTCGTGTGCTTTCGCGCTGACATCGCATTGTTGCTATGCGTAGTTTATTATCAGCGCACTGTTGCTGTGTTCCACCCGCACTCATTCCTATAGGATTGAATTTCTTCAATTCTACCTCCTGAGCCTGTTGGTCTTGCTATCCCCTTTCGTTTTCACTTGACTTATGACTTGATTTTCATTGTCTAAAGGTTGAAGCACTTTCTTGTGAGTCTTGTTGAAGTGAATCTTGCTTTTTGCTTTGTGACCTAGTTTTATTGTTCCATGTTTGTTGGATCAGCTTTGCTTGGTTACTTGTTTGCAAAGGTTCGTTTACTGCTTGCTATTGGTTTGATTGAGCCTTCCGCTTTGCTTGCTTTTGCTTGGTTGTTTAAGTGATCATTGTTGAACCAATCTTGACATTGTTTCGATTTCTTTTCACTACCCGGGCATGGATCACAGTTGTTTGGGGTCAACCGGTTTTTTCCACATTTGTCTGCTATCGTTTCTCAAAGTTTGTTTAATGCACTTTGCCATCAACAAAAGATAAATCTCTTTTGATTTATATTAGTTAGTGAGAATTAGAAGCTTTTCATTTTGATTAATTATTAGTGATCTCAAAGAAAACTTTGTGAATTTCCATTAGCTGCATTAGGGAAGCTATTCGTTGTTTTGTGATCATTTCGTTTGTGTGAAATCCCTCTTAGTCTCTTGTAATTAACATTCATCGAATGGAATGACATATTTTGGCATATAAAGTGCATTTAGGGATTTTGAGAAATTACATACGATAGGACCTGAAAACCAAAACTTAACTCAAGATCAACTTTAAAATAAATCGAATGAACTTAAAAACACATTGGAACATAATGCTCACATTCTAGAGGTCTAGGCCAGAGACATGCTCTGGCATCGTTAAACCTAGTCACTTTTGTTCTCACATTAAGGTTGGGTGGTTCCTCCTTGTGTGATTCAACTGTGGTCTAGTACGGACTTGTGCTCCCATGTGCCATCGCGTATATATGGGGAGACTCCACTAGGTTATCATCCTTGATCCACAGGAAGCCGTGTCTGCCGCCTTACAGCCCGTAACGCACCGAACACAACATGCGGGAAGATTGACTGCCGTACAAAAATTCGTTGGCTTTCATATGATCACTAAGGTGTATATGCAGTTTTACGGATTGTCTAGTAAACACCTTGCCTAGTTTCTCTAGAGCAGTCACTTTTTGATCCTTTTCGGACTCCTTAAAAGAAAAGGCCCTATTGAGCACTTGTCACTTCAGGCTCATTAAATATTCGAAGGCGACTGGAGTCATCGTTTGTCCTTTTCTCGACTCTTAAAACATGAAAAGGTCAAGTTGTGTCCTAATGTCTTAAAATTTATTTGACCACGATTACATTTACCTTGTTAGATCTTGTTTGCGCTAGTTTTGAGTAGGGTCTTTTATCGTTAGCTTGTCTAGTATTTTTGTTTGATTCAATCATCCTGGCGGATCCATCAATCCCGTCTCCCATCCCGAGTGACCAAGGGTCTGCTTCTTCTGCTGCTCCTGAGACACCAGTTTGTGGTGACACTTTCCTTGTTATTCCAAGTGTCCAACCGTTGAACTCTCGTGCTCCAGAGGACGAGCTTTACGACCTGTTTTGGAACCCTGTTTGGGAGCCTTATGAAGAGGATTTTCCCTCTACTCCTGTTGGTGTTTCATCCCCGATGGCTTCTTTTGACATGGAAGACACATCTCCTGTATCGAGTGGAACACCCGTTATGTCGAGTATTGAGACTCCCATCACGACCACATCCCCAGTTATCTCTATGCCCTACACTATTACACCTCTCGATACCATAGTGCCGGCGCACTATAGATCTCTAAGGGATGCTATGGGCTCTGCGAATTCCTCTTCTATGTGGGATAATAACATTGTTCCCACCACGGGACCTTTTGTTTCCCAGGTTCACCATACCGCTGTCACATCAGTTCCAACCAATCCGACCGTTTGTGTCACATCATCGACTCTAGTTGCTAGTGCCGTTACGGCATCTTCCCTCGTAACTACTATTGCCGGCCCATCCAAAGGCCCGGTATGTAGTGGTCAATCGGCACATGCTACCAGAATTGTTCATCCTACAAGTAGTACCCTACCTTCTTCTGATGCCATTTCAGCAGGGGGCATATTCTCAGTACTTGCATGCTGTCCAAAATCCAGGCGGCCAAGGCCCTTATTATGATCCTGTCAATCATTATTTGTATACCTCCTTGCCAGCCCAACCCGCTGTAGAAGGTACCATTCTGTTGAATGTGGCTTGGGGTACCACTCGCTACGGTGGTGGCCAATTCCGTCCAGGTCAAGGGCAGCCATCTCAGGGACCATCATACCAAGGTCAGCCATCCTACATGCAGCCTAATTATGGGTAGTAGTATTATGGCCAAACCTATCCAGGGCAACCTAGAGGCTCACAAGGACAACCCTACCAGGGACAACCTTCAGCCTCTATTGGTTCATCTTATACATATCTTGGTCAACCTTCTGGAAACTCGGGACAACCTTATGCGCAGCAAGGACAACCCGGAAACCAGCAAGGTTACCCTTCTGGGAAACCTTCTGGAAACCTAGGACAACCTTACGCGCAACAAGGACAACCTGGAAACCAGCAAGGTTACCCTTCTGGGCAACCTTCTAGAAACCCGGGACAACCTTACGTGCAGCAAGGACAACCCGGAAACTAGCAAGGTTACCCTTCTGGGCAAGGTGGCTAGCCTTACGTGCAGCAAGGCCAGCCCACTGCTCAGCCTAGTCAACCATCTGGTCTACAAGGACAACCTTCGGTTGCGCAAGGACAACCAAACCCCCAGCAAGTTCAACCTTCTGGGCAAGTAGGTCCGTCTCAGATCGAACCAGGACAACCTTTTGGCCAGATGGCCCAACCTGAGTCTTCAGAAGGATATCTCTCTAGGGCGGCTCAATCGGGCATGCAGATGGTTCTTGCTTCTCAAGCTCAACCCGGTCACCAACCCCAGAATCAAACTGGTGTCCAGCCACAAGGTGGGTACCAATCCCAACCTTCTTATCAGATGACGCCTGGTTCCTACGCTCAATATGGAGCCCAGTAACCATATGGATACCAGCAACCCCAGGGGCCAAATCAATTCGCCCCGTATCAAAATTACCAATAGCCGCAGGTCACTCCTTATCAAAATTATCAGCAACCCAATGTTGCTCCTGCAGGACAGTATGGTAACCAATGGGGCGGTGGGGGGCAGAACCAGAATCAACCATCTGGTTAAGGATATAACCCTTATGGAAAAAGTTCCTATGGACAAGGTCCTTTTGGACCTGGTTCATCTGGACGAGGTCAATGGGGGCAACCAGTAACTAGATGGAACTCTGGTCCTACCTCATATCCACAGATGTCCTTCAACCCGCAGCTACCATTTCTACCAATGTTGGAACTGCCTGATGTGTCAAAGTTAACAAATGATCCTATTTTGCATAATCCATAATGGCCACCAGTTCCAACTAAGATACCCGGCGACTATCCCAAATTCGACAGAAAAGATGGAGAGGATCCTCAAGCCCATGTAATGACTTATCACCTATGGTGTTCGTCTAATTCATGGCTTGATGATTCGATTCGACTTCGCCTGTTCCAAAGGACTCTCACCGACTCCGCTGCTAAATGGTACATTGAATTGACCCGTGCGTCTTTTCAGGATTTCAATCCATTGCCTATGGCACTCCTCACTCATTTTCAGTTACCCATTCGGTACGAGACAGGGACCCATCTCCTTATGTCTCTCAAGCAGGATACGGCTACACAAATCTCTGATCATCTACATCAATGGAGAAGGCATCGCCGGTTGATCAAGTTTTGGATTCCTGATCAGATCCTCACCGATTGGTTCACAACTTCCTTTGTCCCTAAGATTGCATGGGACAATGCTATGGGAGCCTGTGTGACTGAAGAGCAAGCAATCGCGCGTGCTCAGTACCTTGACTTAGTTTACTCTCAGTCAGGTACTTTGTATGAGTATTTTCCTGATGCCCTGAGACCTGGTACATCAAAGGCTCCACCAAAGCCATCTGTTGATGGAGTTACTGGCTCTGTGAATTCGTCGTCCAAAACATCATTCTCAAACCCTGGGAAGCAAAAGTCAGATGCTTCTAACGAAAACACTTCTCAGGGTGGTTCAAATTCTGGAAGTACTTCCGAGGTTAACGCCGTCCATTCCACCACAGCGAGTAAGGCCTCGAAAGGAAAGAAAAAGGGGAAAGCAAAGAATAATTTTGAACAACCTAAACAGGATTCCTCCAAACCTCCATCCGAGGAAGGAGCTAAGCGCGAACCCAAATATACTTGTCTCATCTGTGAGGAGGATCACTATACTAAATACTGCCCAAGGTTGTCTGAGGTTAGTCATTTGTTGAAAGGCGCTCCTGGCATTCCTGCAGTTCTTAAAGAACCTTTCCCCTCTCAATAGACTCAAATGGTGGCTGATCCATATTCTTCTCCCTTTGGTTCCCAAGTCTTCATGGCTGGATCCATTCCTATTCATGTAACGACTCGAACAAAGGAGTATCTGTCGTCCGCCGGGAAGGAGCCGGAGGTTCCCTCAAGCGCTCCTTCGTCCAGCTCTAGTCCGCTCCATATCGAGAGACCAACTACTGAGACGACCATCCGACCCCCTCCCAAAGGAGTACTCAGGAGATCATCTTACAACCCAAATGCTCGTGCTGCTCAGTACTACAGCATAGTTGAGGAATTAGCGCAGGCTCCGTCGGCAATGTCCACCTTAGAAGTTCTCTAGAGCTTCCCCCCTCAGAGGAAATCCCTGCTATCGGCCATCGGTGGCATCGACCCGACAGATTCAAATCTGATTACCTTTGATCTCGAGAGCCATGTCCCAAGGCTGCCTCATCAGATCGCTTTTCTTATACAAGTTATCATCAATTCAAAAACGATCCATCGTACAGTTATTGATGAGGGTGCGTCAACTTGCATCATGTCTATTTCTTGTTGGAAAGTGATCGGGTCTCCGACTCTGAGCCAGTCTCCTACGACACTGGAGGCCTTCGATGGGAGTGAATCTCGTCCCTATGGTATTCTTCAATGATTGCAGATCACTTTAGAACGGAAAACCATTGAAGTAGAAGTTGAGGTCGTTGACGCAAATCTTACTTACAACCTCCTTTTGAGCCGGAGTTGGACGTATGCCATGCGTGCCGTGGCTTCGTCCCTCTTTCGTATCATCCGTTTCCCTCACCAAGGGAAAATTGTGATGGTAGACCATCTCTCCTTCTTCGCTTCTTCTTCTGAAGGAAATGTGCCTTTCGTGGAGCATAACTCCATCCCTTTTGAGAGTTTGGGAGCCAGGATCTTCAAAGGTCCCGCCCTTATGGGTGTTTTCTTACTCCCACCTCCCAACCTCACCTCCATCAGTATGATTTCGGTTCATTCTGATCCCTGGGTCCTTCCCCCCGTCGATCAAATCAAATCATGGGGCGAGGAGATGCCGTTGAGTCCCGCCAAGCTCAACTACATCGAAATCGCTACTGTATCGGCTCCTCGTGCTAAACCCGCTTCTTTAAGTAAAGCTCTTGAATCATACGACTATTCCCCCTGGCTTGGAGAATGTGCCTCCTCGGATCCATTAAAGGAAATATTTCCTTCCGAAGAATCCATCATAGAGACCATGTCTCTCGAGGAACCTCCGTGGTTCAATCTTCATCACCGTTCCTCATTTCTCCCTACGCTTCGGGAAACGTTGGCTTGTCTCGAGCAGTTTCTCCATGTCTCCCTTCACAACCTCTTCAGATGCCTATTCAGATCTATCAAGTATCGTTTGAAGGGAATTTGGGGAACATTATGCAAACCCAACCTATTGACATCTATGTCAAACGAGGGATTGTCGAGAACATCTATATAGGAGTCACTTGCACTCCTGAGGAGATTCAAATCTATATAGCTCTTTTTCGCGCGTTTCGTGATGTCTTTGCATGGTCTTATGAAGAGATGCCCGGCATTGATCCAAACATTGTAGTGCATGAGATACCTACGTATCTAGGAGCCACCTGTTCGTCAGCGTTTTCACCCTATGCACCCCTGCAAGGCTACAACTATCAAAGCGGAAGTTGAAAAACTTCTTAAAGATGGTTTCTTTTACCCTATCCCACTTACAGATCGGGTCTCTAACATTGTCCCTGTGGATAAAAAGCAGGGGACTATTCGTGTCTGTGTCGATTATCGCAATATTAACCGAGCCTACCCGAAATATAACTACTCCACACCTTTCATTGACAAACTCATTGATGAGTGTGCCGAGAGTGAGATATATTCGTTTATGGATGGCTTTTCTGGCTACAACCAGATTAATATCACGCCTGCTAATCAACACAAGACAACTTTTATCTGCCCGTGGGGTACTTTCGCTTACAAAAATCTCCCTTTCGGTCTCAAGAATGTCGGTGCTACTTTTCAACGTGCGATGTCTTACACCTTTCACGATATTCGGCACATCGTACAGCCTTATCTGGATGACCTTCCCACTCATTCGGCTAAGCGTCCAGACCACCCGTCACATCTCCGTAAGATTTTTCTCCACTGTTGACACTACAATATTCGACTTAACTCGAATAAATGTGTCTTATGTGTAGACTCTGGCCGACTTCTTGGGTTTATCGTCTCCCGAGAGGGCATCCGCTTGGATCCCCTTAAAGTCGAAGCCATTTTGAATATTCCTCCCCCTGCTTCTTTGCGGCAACTGCAGAGTTTGCAGGGTAAAGCAAAATTCATGGGACGATTTATCCTAAATTATGCCGAAGTG
This sequence comes from Pinus taeda, assembly GCA_000404065.3. NCBI lineage: Eukaryota > Viridiplantae > Streptophyta > Pinopsida > Pinales > Pinaceae > Pinus > Pinus taeda. The sequence continues at coordinate 17,813 of APFE030739810.1, read as the reverse complement.
GCAAAAGGTTTCACGCGGTTACTCAAGCGCGACACCCCGTTTCGATGGGATGCCATAGCTGAGAAGTCTTTTGCACATCTTAAAACTCTTCTAGTTTCCGCCCCTTTGTTGCGGCCTTTGAATTATCATCACGATTACACGTTGTATTTGGCCGCTGCTGATACCACCATCGATATGGTTCTGGTTCAGGATGATGACGATGGCATCGAACATGTTATCTACTACCTTAGCCACAACTTGTTAGATACGGAAACTCGATATGCTTATGTCGAGAAGTTGGCCCTCGCTGCTGTTTGCATTGTTCAACGTTTCCGTCACTACATCTTCTTGCGTACTACGACAGTGATCTCCGATTATAACCCCATGACCTATATTCTGTCACGCCAGTTGCTGGGGGGAAAATAATCAAAGTGGATAGTCATCCTCCAAGAGTTTGACTTGGAATTCATTGCTTCCAAGTCTAAGAAATCACTTGTCTTCACCGAGATGTTGTGTTCTTTGCCAACCCCTGCTGCCTCCTCTCAATTAGAGGATTCCATTCCAGAAAAAAGTCTCTTCCTCATCAGCACCCTCGATCCCTGGTACATGGATATTATTGTCTACTTGCAAACATCCTCCTTCCGTCCCGAGACCTCTAAGGATGCTCGTCGATGGATCAGACATCAAGCCCAGCCATATCGCATCGTTGGGGACACCCTGTACCATCTTGGTGTTGATTCTGTTCTTCGCCGATGCTTGACCTTCGAAGAAGCAGAGAGAGTTCTGAATGACTGCCACTATGGTGCTTGTGGTGGTCACATGTCTGGATATGCTACCGCACAGAAAATCCTCCGTGCCGGTTATTTCTAGCCCTCCATTTTCAAGGATTACATTCTTGTTGTCCGTTCATGTCATGAGTGCCAGATTTACCAACGGAAGATGCATGCACCCCCTGCTCCGCTGCACCCCATTGTAACCATCGACTCCTTTGCCAAATGAGGCATCGATTATGTGACCTGTAACCCTCGCTCGGCCGGGAGGCATGGGTACATCATCGTTGCTTTTGATTATTTCATGAAATGGACCGAGGCGATGCCTACATTGTTAGAAGATGGTCACACTGCGGCGTAGTTTTTGTTCAATCATGTTATTTCACTGTTCAGAGTACCCCAAGCCATCGTCACTAATCACGGAAAACATTTTCGTAATCACATGATGACCGAGTTAATAACCCAATTAGGCCTTAGGCATGATAGTTCGACCCCGTACTATCCTCAGGCAAACGGTCAAGTGGAAGCCATGAACAAGGTTTTGGTCACGATGCTTCAAATAACTGTTGGCATGCATAAGTCCAATTGGCGTCTGATGTTGTTCTCTGCTTTGTGGGCCTACCGTACCTCCGTGAAGAACGCCACCGGTTTCACTCATTTTCAGTTAGTATACGGACTAGAGGCGACCCTTCCTATTGAGTGTGAGATTCCTTCATTAAAGATAGTCATCGAGTTGCTCCCTGATACTACTCCAATAGAAGAGCGTCTTCTTTACTTAGAATGGCTGGATGAGACTTGTCATCTAGCCTCCCTAGCTATTGAAGCTCAGAAGAAGCGAGTGAAAACTCACTTCGATAATACTCTTAACCCCCGCTCTTTCATTGAGGGAGACTTAGTACTGCCTATGATCAAGCTAACGATAAGCTGGGGGCAGGAAAACTCGAGCCTATGTGGCATGGGCCCTACATTGTGAAAATATTTTTACAAAAAGGTGCCTATGAGCTTATAGATTATGAAGGTAATCCCTTGGATAGGCCCCGAAATGGGCTTTATCTCAAAAAATATTATGCATGAGTCCAGGCACTCTCTCTTTTTGTACATACGTATGCTTTCAGCAGTGCGTTGTGTGTGCATGTTTGTTTTAGTTTTTATTTTGGTATGTCGGCATGATTGCCGCTTATTGTGTCTTTTGCTTCTTGAACAGATGTCTAGATCTCCTTACGTTGGTTTCGCTGATGGTGCTTCCCGTAGTACTCGCAACTTGTCATCTGTGGCATGGGTGATCTACGATCCTCATGGTGAGTTAGTAGATATTCAAGGGGTTTGTCTGGGTTGTACGACGAACAATGTTGCTGAATATAGTGATGTGATCGAATTATTAGCTAAGGCAATTAACCTCGGTGTTCGCACATTGGTTGTAAACTTGGATTCTCAACTTGTAGTCCACCAACTCAACGGGTGTTATTCCGTCAGAGATCATCGTATTTTAAGGTTGTATTTACGTGTTAAGTTATTAGAAAGGGATTTTGATTTCATTACTTATCAACATATTCCAGGACGACTTAATACGTTAACCGATGCATTAGCTAATTATGTATTGGACAGGCATTTGCATAACATGTGAATCAACATAATGCAAGAAGCATAAAGTACAATAGACCAAAAAAAACATATGTATATATATCTATATATATATATATCATATGGCGCACTGAGGCTCTAACAAATAAGAGTACATGTCTAGATAGGGCCTGTGTTCTCTGTACATCTGAGACACATGTCTCTCAAAGATCACTAGTAGGGAATAAGGACCTAGATATCTACTATGGTGGGTTGTGCTCCTATAAGCCACAGCCACTCGTGCCACCCGCCTAAAGAGGCAGTGCATCTTAGGTTCTACTCCCACTGTATGGATCTGAGATGCTATGGGGACCTCCTCTATTCCCTGGTAATCTGGGATCCCTATCAGCAAGCCCTCAAGGTTCCGCATCACGGTCTCCATCGTATCATCTCCCGGAGGAGCCATAGCTAGAGCTCCAATACCCTGTGCATCCCTCCGCACCTCCGGGGCCAGGCCGAGGGGTGTCGCTGATCCTACATCTACATACCATAGCGTTTTTCATTAGGACATGTACATGAAAAAATAAAAAAACATCAAAAAAATCAAAAATCAAAAAAATGAGATCAAGTGTCTTACCACCGTCATCCCACTGCTCTCCAGCAGGTAGCGACATGTCTGGATCTCCATGGAAGTCTATGCCGACATATGGCCAGTCCTCCACAAAAATAGTCTGCCTCTCCAACCACTCTCGGAAGTATACTCCCCATGCCATTGGTAGACCGGCACCTCCTCGTGGCATGACTTGGCCCCATCGTGTGGCCCTCGTCTCTTGAGGGCCCCTAGGTGGGTCCACAACCATATCCTGCAGCTGCAATGCTGGTACCCGCTCCAGCATGAGCGGGAGTAAAATCGACCCGTAGCTAAACTGCTTTGACTAACCTCGACGACAGTTTGTCAGTTGTCTCTTCATACTTGTCGTTACTCCCGCTGCCCAGTTGAATATGGTAGGATTCAAGAATTTGAGAGCCAATCGGAGATGGGCCTTCGAGGCCTCGTGATTGGACAAGGAGCCCACTGCCTGAGTCACCATGAAGAGTATAGTTCGAAGGATGATGTCCTCCACCATAGGAATTGCTACCTTCCCACTCCGTGTCTTGCGTGCCTGTGGGCACACATGGGCCATCAGCATGTCTAGAGTATCACCACCGGGTCGCTACCCCTCCAGAATAGGCATCTCACCACGATGTGACAACCCAGTAAAAAAATAGATATCTATGTAGTCAAACTCGATGTCTTGGCCTCGGATCACAAACTTCCCATCAGTGGGATTCCAGGAATCAAGAATTCAAGAAGGTCAGATTGTGTTTGCAGGCGTGAAGTTAGGAAGAATTTAAGCAACCCGCACCCCCGCATTGCATTTCGGCACCTAGCATCGGAAAAAGCCGCTATATCCTCGTTATCATGAGCACGTTCCTGCCAAACGAACGCCATTATACCTTGCATGGTCAAAAAATTTCATTAGGTCCCTATTCATAAAGTTTCACACTTTCATTTGTCAAAAAACTTGTTGCGCAGTGTCAACGTGATTGTTTTCAAAATAGTCGCGCTGATAATGGCACCCTTTGATAATTTTTTCTGGGTCAGCGTGGAAGTACATCACTCTTTCGCACTGATCCGGGAGTGGTCTGTGGAAGTTTTTTTCAATCAGCGCAGACACGATAAGGAAATCCGTGCTGACCGAGAGTGGAATGAGTTTCAAAAAATCCGCCCAAACTGCCACTTCCCACAGTTAAAATGCAGTAAAAAGACTTCAAAATAGAGTGTAAGGGAAGATGAACCTACCTGGTACAGACTGCAGGATCTTTGATTCAAGTACAGGGTGGAATTTGGCTCGTCAACCTCACAGCTCCAAGTCGTTCTCCAAAGCTCCAAATGGTAACAATGGTAAAAAATTTGGTTTACCCTCCTATCTATGGTAGATTTTTGAAAATTAAATATTACTTTTCATCAATATGGGTTTTTTATGATGGTTTTTACCATATGCTTGGTTCCGATATAGTTTTGCTATGTTTTTATGCATGTTGTCTATATTATTTCGAATAGGTTTACGCGTGCAGTGTTCCTTGTGCAGATTCTCATACTGGTGGAATTACGACGGTTCTATATGTGCTTGGTTCTGAAACGTCGACTTTAAGCTCTTTTTCGACGTGAAATAAGAAAAGATAGCCGAGTCTCCCTCTCAACTCGTTAAAAGAAAGGAGAGGTGGTCACCTTTAAAGCTCTTTTTTCGACCGTTTAAACTTAAAAAGATCGCCGGGTTTTTGTCATTTCAAATTCATTAATGGTCACGAAGTGACATGGTTTTGATCGCTTTTTTACCTTTTCAGATCAAAGTCACTACTTATGAAAAATACTCCTCGGTCGTAATGATCGGGCGGTTCTTTCGAGCATAGTTTAATACTTTTTCGGGCTCAAGAGACACACCTTTACGAAAAACGACACCCCTGGAGTTTCCTTTTCGCTGTCTTTTCAAACTCTCTAAATATGAAAAGACGCTGAGTTTTTCCTTTGTCAGACTCGTTAAAACTTTAATGACATCAGGTTTCGTCGTGATGACGCCCCTCAAGCATATGCTATCCCCATCAAGCTTTCCATCCAAAAATAACCGGGGTACTCGCTAGAAATGGTGGGGGAATAAAGGAACTGTAATCATCGTCGTGTCGGTAGTATGTCGCTCTTGAACATGGCACTTGTCTGCATTCGTGTCTGGGTGGGGACATCTCATCTTGTTTTACACTTGCCTCCATGGGTTTGGGTTATCCTGTTTGACCGTTCATCTACTCATCGCCTTGTCACCATGACCCCTCATCATTTGACATCAAATACTGCCAAGTCCGCTATCGTGCTGCCGATATGTTCAAGAGAAGTTAACCTCTGCAGAATATTCAACCTCCCTCTGATACCTCACACAAAATATTTTATCCCTCTCTGTCTCGTGTCGATGATGTGGGAAACATTATGGCCCGCCTTCGATCAAGGTCACTTCCTGTCGACTTCAGCTCATTATCCAGGGAGTTGAACTAGAGACTCCCTTCAGGTGCCTTAGAGCTTGCATGCCTCAATGGTAGGTTCTTCGTGTTGGACGCAAGGTTTTCATCATTAGCCTCCGATCGGATGGTTCTACGGGTGTTCGACACCGGCTCACTGATTCACACACCGTGGATTTTACCTATAGTACCTTGAGGACCATTATCATTATTGGTGGTACCTCTCACGCCTGTTAACGGTTTTCATCATTTAATGGTAATCAGATGATGTTCTAGCATGTTCGACTTTGACTCCTATATTTGCATGCTTGAACTTGTACTTTTTTCAGGTCGAGTTGGACCACAAGACCCCGGATTTTGTATATTGAGATCCAGGCTGCATTTTGTGGATTATTATAATCACTACATGACTCATTCACTAGATGGCTATGACCATGCCTGAGTTTATTTATTGATCCCCATCAAATGGTTGCGTCTATACCTGGGATCTAGATTTTTATGTACTCTGCTATGGATGGTTGTGCCCATACCATGTACATCATGTATTTAAGATATCAGTTGTACATACGTGCAGGTTCTTCTTGGTGGTGCTCCAGTTCAGCACGTTTCGTAAAGCATTTCACCCCTCCCACTCTCTCGGGCTTCATGCTTTAGGGGGCATCTGTTACACAGTAATTTGTCACTGTCTCCCTGTCAACCTTCCTGCTGTGTCATGGGACCAAATTAATCCGACTTATGCTCTCTAATGTTTCCAAATGACCCACTTTGCCAAAGTTCTTCTATCATCGCGACTGTTGTAAAAAGAAACGCGCTGATGAGCACTCAAAAACAGACCTAATGCGCTGACAGCGCGGAAGCACACGTGATTCCCACTCTTGTCAAATTTCATGTGACAGATTGTCTGTTACTTATATCTGATCGCGCTGATATGACTTTCTTTGTTATTCAGCAGCGATGTCAGTGCTCCAGTGCAGTTATGTACCTACGATGATTCGGTTTGGGCGAGTTTGTTCTAATAGCCGACCTTCCAGATGACTCCAGACCTGGTTGTTGGCCTTGTAAATGTCGCCCTCCCTTCTCTGGCATGTCTGTTTCGTCATTTGAGCCACCTTCCTTGGAGATAAGCTCAGCCTCCCACCATTCATGGAGACTCGTTCTCTTATTTAAGCCTCCACCATTGCCATGAGCTGCTAGTTTGGAATTGATTGTGTTTAGAGCATTGTTGATAGTGTGTGAGCTTGATAGGCAGCTGGTGTGACTAGTGTGGGATTGCTTGAGTTCTTAAGGAAGGTTGTGAAGTGTTTCCATCTTGTGTGAACTTGTGTGAGAGAGAGATTTTTCTTGGGATATCTACCTTCAAGGGTGAATGCTTGAGGGATTTGTTGGCTGGACCCAACCAAAGGAGGATCCGATGTCAGAACTTGGTTGTATTCTCTTTTGTTTTATCAATAATAATAGACGACTATCATTATGGTTCCACTCATGTGCCTTTATTATGATGTTTGAGTTGTATCCTTTCTAACTGATACATAGTTGCATTTCCCGGATTTTATGCTTGTGTTTTTCTTGTTCTTTGCTTGTGTAGGTGTCCGTTTGCGGAGATCGTGAGCATTGCGACCAGCTGAAGCGAAAGAATGGAAGCGACGACCCTTCTATGAATATAAGCGTTGGATTCGAGGTAGGCTCTCATCTTGGCCTTTATTTTGAAATTAGGAACCTGCGTGTTAGCCTCGTTTAATTTTTTTCTAGACCTCAGTTAGGCTAGTGGGACTGCCTTTGTCCGCAGAGGGGATTTACCTACACAACAGGCATGATGGGGGAATCCAATGATATTGGTCCTAAGCCCAATATCCTTGATCTTCATCCCCAAAATCTTTTGGAAGTGTGGGGCTTCCAAGGTTTTGACCATTGTAGCTTCCAAATGATGATGAATATTATGAGAATTCAATAACTATCTTTCACATCATTGACAACACCACTCATGTAATTGATAAGAAATACTTATTTACAGGGAAAATTTTAGGGGCTAATATTCACAAGTGGGCTAATTTTCCATTTTTTTCCAAAAAAATATTTGTTAATTTTCATTTTTTCTAAAAGATATTTGCCAAAATTTTATAGTATAAAATTATTTTACCTTAAAAATTTCCAAAATTCTATATAAATACTATATAAAATTACTAGAATTGAATAATTTTACAAAAACATTTCCAAACCTTTTACAAATTTCATATTATGTACTAGTGAGATTCACCAAAGTTTCTAAACATTAAAATAAATTTCCATCCTTAAAATTATCCATGCTCATTTACCCCTTCTCAATATTTTCAATAAGTTCCTATGGATATATTTCTTTGTATTGATGAAAGTTCTTGTGACATATTTCCTTGTAATGAACAAAGCTTTCTATGGCACCTATCTCTGTGATGTGGCATAGTGATTGAATACCTTGTGGATAGATCATGACAAAGTTTCGAGGGTTTAATTGGCATTTGAATCACTAGTTAACTTGACTTGGATTTCTCTTATAGATGAATAATATATAAGGAAAGGATTGATGGGTTTTCCCTTTGTGGGTTTTTCCCTAACATTTGGCCTAATTTTTGTTTTTTGTTCTTCTTTTGTGAATTTTAGTTGTACAATTGCTTGATGACATAATGAATGAAGTAAATATTAAATGATTTTCAATAATTCCCATTAATTCAAATTCACATTATAGTGATATGCCATATATAGGTACTATCAAATGTGTTACCACTCGAAAAGGTATCAAAGGGGTTATAGAAGTTTCCAACCATGTGGAACCATGTGCAATTTCAGTGTGTATCCTTTCCTTACCATAAGTTTTTCTCATTAAATGACATATTGCTATTTTATATAAGGACATTGAATCATGTCTCTAAAAGAAAATGTTTTCTAACCCTAGAAAATGTTCTTTAAGTCACTAAAAATTAACTAGTCAAAACACTAACTTCCATGTCATGATATATATCATAAAATTAGTGAGTTAAAATTTGGAAAATATTCAACATGTAATTAACTATGCTATCTATATATTTTCAAACTTTTAGAAATTGACACTTCACTAAAAATAATTCATACTAAAAATTCCAAGACGACTCTTTTAAAGTTTATCTTAATATCAATAAAAAGACCTATCTTCCATAGCATACCTCTGAAAATGTTGTGAACCAAAGCCTAATTTTTTTTACAAATTGTAACATCATATTTCCCTCAATATCTACAAAATTTTACTATCTAAAACATTATATAAGAAGAATTATGGAAAAAGTTCCAATATCACTAATTTTGACCACCTGTTCCTTGAAATTTATCCTTAGAGCCCTCAAAATTTCATTGTTTGAAACTTCACACATAGAAAGCTATGCAAATAATTCCAGGATATGTTAATTGAAGATGGAAAAACTTAGAACCCTAGATCTAATACTACATGTTAAGAACTAAATTTATTGAAAATGATAAAAAATGAATAAATATAGTCCACTTTGGTGGTCAAACCTCATTTACAGTGAATCCAATGTACATGACAAGATTTGATGCCTATAGAGATGAATCTAATTTATCACAAATATGAGATAAAGTGGGATGATGTAAAGTACCATTGTGCCAACTTAACCATAACGAATAAACTTATAAGGAATGGTTACTAGTTATGTAACAAAGGGGCCGTAGGGCCTTAACAAAATAATTTATATAAGTATTATTGTAAATTCAATCTAGAGGAAAAAAATATTGTGGCTAACAATGAAAATAGAATGTCACTTATTGTAACTCAAATGTGGGAGCACAATGATGAAACTTGTCTGGACTTTATGTGGGTAGGGCATAGATCAAGTGAATATGGTTAGTGATAGTATAAAACTACAAAATCAAATGAATATGGCTAGTGGTAAACAGAAACACACCAAAAATAGTGATGATTTCCTTAATGGTAACCCACATCAAAATCGATGTTATCTCTCTTTTCAATGGACAAAGTGGGGAATTGATGATGATTGTGAACTTTAAAGTTTGAATAACGTGAACAAATTTTCCAAATGACCAATCAATAGACTGTATAGTTCAAGAAAGCAATTATTAAAATGGGTAACACTAATATGTAGATGGAATACTTCAACAAACAATATGCCAAATGGACACCAATAGTCCATAGATTACAAGCTTAGATCTGATCACTTGGGATAAATTTCAACTTGGAAATTTTAGTTATTTTTCCACTTCCCAGAATTTTTGCAACATCATTTCATTTTGGATTTGAGTAGCACCATTGAGACAGCTAGTTTACTATTCACTTGCTATTTGGTACAATTATTGATGAATATAATGTTTTTGAATCACACACATGATAGATGATTGGGATGTTGATTGACACTATTTGTGTCATTTTTTGGAATTGTTTTATGGGAAATTTTTTTACTTGGATGGTCATTTGACCTAGCAAAGGACAAATATATGTTTCTGCATTATAACTTGGCACTTAATTGGGTTCTTAGGAATTTCTAGCAACATGTTACACTTGTAAATAATTCACTTCTCTTGGTTCACTATCATGATATTGAAGTACACATTAGTGAAAAAATGGTGAAGAGGTTGGAAGTGATTTCATCAACTCATCAAGGTAATCATGCACATAGAGGGCACATCTTGTTGATGTTAAGAACAGTTATAGAAGAGTGATCTTAGTGGAAGAAATTTTAAAATTAAGAAGTAGCCATTTGTATCTAGATTCCATCCTTTTCCATTTATGTCGAAGGAGAAGAAAAAAGAATATTGTAGTGCCCCTCACCAGTTGATTGACCTTGATATGACATGACATTAACAATGATTTAGACTCAAGCCTCATAAATTATTCTTTGGGGACCTTAGGTTGGGGATCCAAACACTTAACTCTACTATTAGTGGATGTGATGGATGTGTTTATTTCCTATTCGATATTATGATGATGATATCTTTGATGTATATGTATTATTTATATTGATGATTAATGACGATAGCCATGATGGATGTGTCCCCTATGTTACCTACTTTCTTTAGTTCATGCTTACAATGGACAATGATGTGAATAACCAGGAATTGTTAATGATGCTATTATGACAATGACTAACATTGAGAAACCTTGTTACTGATGATTATTGAGTATGGCAGGAAGCCATCAGAGGCACTCGCATATGACAAGTTGATGACACTTGGTTTGATGAAAATTCATATTATTTTATCTTTGAAAGTCTAAGTCGATCTTGAAATTTTCTGTATGTGTTTAACTATATTCTAATGATATTTTAATGGTTGCAGGCATAGATTAGTTACTTGACCGAATGACTCACATATGGGTGATGGGGTTGTACAGGTGGATGGAACTACATGGGAAGGGTGGGACAGAGTCCCTGATCTCACCGACTAGCACTCCCACTGTGACTTGGGTTGAAAGGGTTGAAACACCTTCACCTTGAAGATCACGATGCCATGAGGGAAAGTCCCAAAGTTGGGTCGCTCATGAGGATTTTACTGAGGGGCGCGCATCAAGGCGGATTCCTTGATCCCCGACACCATTAGTCTCACTATAGCAGGCAACATAAGAGATGATAGTGGTCTATGACGTTGCATTATACTTTCCCCTCGTAGCCACTGAATGCTTGAAGGGCAAGTGGTTTGGCACCCTTGGAACTTCAGGGGAATTTCCTGAAGGGCGCGACCAACTTGGCACCCTTGGCATCACAAATAAACTATTAGGTGTGGCACTCTTGGAACTTCTAGGGAAGTTCTTGAAGGGCACAACCAAACTTGGCACCCTTGGATTCATTAAAAATAAATAATAACAAATAAATATAAGCAAGAAATGAAAACTAGGTAAATTTACATCAAGGGTAAATGATGATTAGAAACCAAGGTAATTAAATCAAAAATAAAACTTGGAATAAGGAGGATCATGGGAAGAAATAAAATAGAGTACCTTAAAAACTATACCCTTCCCATGTTGGAAAATACTAGGTAGATTATGTGGGTTAATTAGGTAAAAGGGGAAAGACGAACATAATTGTAAGGATAAAGATTAATCCTAAACTAATTAAACTTAATTAAGAAAAGAGGAAGGTTAATTAAAATGAGAATAATAAATTAAAGTTAGAGAAATGTAGAGAAGCTCCATGTGGCAAAAACCAACATAAGAATATCCATCTAAGAAATAACCTGAGTTAAATTAGGGCGTAGATTGGGGATAAAATATTGACTCATTAATCGACTTCAAGTAATGAACACAAATTAAGGAATAAAAGGGGGGAATAAAGATACAACTAGGAGAAGAAATAGGAATCTCGTTGAGGTGAGGAAAATATTAGTTTTAATAAAAATTTAAGTAAATAATTTTGGGTGACCCTTGATGACAGAGTGACACATGGGTAGGTGAATAATCAAACTATTGAATTATAA
>APFE030739809.1:0-11870 GCA_000404065.3 Pinus taeda | reverse complement strand
CCAATCAAAGGAAAGTATTTACATAAAGCTATTTATGAGAAGTAAATGTTGGCAATACTACATGCACTTAAGAAATGGCGACCTTACCTAATGGGAAGACACTTCAAGGTAAAAATAAATCATGATAGTCTTAAATACTTTTTAGAACAAAGATTATCTTCTTAAGAGTAGCAAAATGAGTCACAAATATGTTGGGTCATGACTTTGAAATCATCCTACAAAAAAGGGAAGCAAAATGTTGTTGCAGATGCACTCTCAAGAAAGGATGACGATGTGGAAGCATTGCTTTGCGCCATTTACATTATCCAACCAGATTGGATAAACAAAGCAAGGGATGAATGGAAGAATGAAGAATAAGTGTGGGCACTCATTCAAAAGTTACAACAAGATCCCAGTACATCTGATACATTAGCTGGAAAAAGGATTCATTATGGTAAAAAGATCGCTTATACCTCTGTAAGAATTCCCAACTCAAACAAAAGATTCTTATGGAATCACACCTCTCGCTTAGGAGGGCACTCGGGATTTTTAAAAACTTACCACAGGGTTAAGAAGGAATTTTTTTGGGACGGTCTTAAATCTGATATTCAAAATTTTGTCACGAAATGTTTGGTTTGCCAACAAAATAAAGTTGAAACAATTAAGACCCCAAGTCTATTACAACCTTTATCCATTCCAAGTTAACTTTGGGAGGATGTTTCAATGGATTTTATCACAGGTTTACCCGAGTCTAAAGGAAAGAGTGTCATCATGGTGGTAGTTGATAGACTTACCAGGTATGCGCACTTTTGTGCATTATCTCATCCCTTTAAAGCCAGTATAGTTTCTACTGCATTTATGGAAACGATTCACAAGCTACATGGAAACCCAAAGATTATCGTAAGCGACAAAGATCCCATTTTCACTGGAAATTTTTGGACATAATTATTTTCTTGTTTGGGTACTTAATTAGCTCATAGCTCATCATATCATCCTAAATCTGATGGGAAAACTGAGATAGTAAACAAATGTTTGGAAGGATATCTTCATTGCTTTGTATATGATAAACATACACAATGGGTCAAATGGTTGCCTTTGGCTGAATGGTGGTATAACACTTCCTTCCATACTGCAGCAAAAATGACCCCATTTATGGCACTTTATGGATATCATCCACCATCCATTACATCATATTTAAGAAAAAACTCTAAGGTTCAAGCAATGGAAGATCACATCGAGCATAAACAAAAATTTCTCCAACTCTTGAAGGATAACCTCACTTTGGCACAAAATAGAATGAAACAACAGGCATATCAACATCGCTACGAAAGAATTTTTGATGTAGGTGACTGGGTATTTCTATGACTATAACCATACAAATAAATGTACCTCAAGCAAGCTAAGAAGGATAATAAATTATCACCAAAGTATTATGGTCCGTACAAGGTGTTGCAAAATATTGGTACTATGGCATACAAATTGGAGCTCCCTAAAACTTCTCGAGTGCACCCAGTTTACCATGTTTCATGCTTAAAGAAGGTTATAGGTGACAAGCTCCCAGTTGAAACAATATTGCCAAAACTTGACGAGGAAGGAAAAATCATATTGGAACTTGAAGCAGTCAGAGAAACAAGAACTCGACAGCACGAAATCAATCAATTTCAGAGTATCTCATCAAGTAGAAGAACTTACCCGCTGAAGATTCCACATGGGAGGATGATAATTTTATACAGAAGCATCCAGAAGTACTCAAGCGTTGAGGACAACACTTTTCTTAAGGAGAGGGGCATGTTAGCCCCTTATAATACTAGTGTATTCCCTTATTATTATTTTCATTCTAGCCCTTATTGTTATTGTTGTGCCCATGTTGTCCCGATATTGTTATTCTTGTGCCCCATAGAGCCCCACTATTGTTATTGTTGTGTCCTTACATTATTATTGTTATGTCGAATTTGACTATATTGTGACCCCTTATACTGCTATATATAGAAAGGAGGTCTTGTCATTTGTATCATCCAATAATTGTTCATTTGTGTAATGTAAAGTAGGTTTCCCCCTCAAAGCGGCTGATTTTGAAGTTGTTGCTCTATCTTTTCTTCTATTTTGTGAGTTGATTGCATAACAAAGAAGAAGAACAATGTTAAAGCGTATGATAGATACAGATGTATGGAATAATGAAAACTTGGAATGATCATTTTGGGGAAAAAAATAGTGAGGATATGATGATGCTATAAATTTAATGAAGAAAATCACAATTCTCAGTTTCATAATCCCAACCTTAAGTTTTGTGATGTTTACAAGGTTCAATTTTTTGTGCAAGTTCATAACTAAGCTTAACCAAGAACACACAAGTTAGGGAATTTCACCAAGCTCACAAATTTTAATCTCAAACATAATCATTAAATAATTTTAAGTATAAAGAAACCATGCATATCTTCATGATGAACTTGACTAAATTTGTACAAGGTTAACAGATTGTTGAGAGATTTACATTCAATTGTTTCTTTTATCTATTGTATTAGTGGGGGTGCCATGAATTACGTATATTGGGAAAAATTATGGGGGGGGGGGGGGGGTTGTTAATATTTTATATTCAAACTTCCAAATTTTATATTTTGAAATATGTACACTACTATTATAAAGAAACCTACGTATGCACACTACTTCAGAGAAGAAAACTAGTGTATATCCAATTTATTGGTTTTTCATGTATTTTAAAAAATGATTATCTTCAAGCATTGCATCAGTACATCACTATGCAGTAAATAGCATAAATAAATCACAACAAACACACATAGAACACCAAGATTTTAGTTGGAAACCCAATGTGGGAGAAAACCACCACTGATGTTATCTCTATATTCTTTCTTATGATATAAAGAAAAATATTACATTTGTATTGATGCAGGCTCTTGTCAATATGCAGGCACCCACCTGCAGAAGGATACAGCGTTATTTAATTCTCTAGTACCTACTAGAAGGGAGTTATAACCCCTTGAACTCGTTTCCTGGCTCCTACCGGAAGGGAGCTCCTACCCCTTTTCTGAAGGTTGCAACCCTCAGTTCCTTGTGGACCACTTTTCAGAATATTTCAGACTGGATCCACCTGTCAAACAACTATCACACAACCTATAGGCCACCTTTAATCAAATTGTCAAACTGGACCCATATCAACAATATTCCCAAACAAACACGTCAAAATGAAGTATTGAATCTAAAACACTGTTAAATTGCAAATTAAATGAATTTTTTAAGCATCAAATCACTGAATGTAGAACCCAACTAGAAACAACAAAATCAAATTATATACGTGACTGTACTGAATAATACTTACATATGTACATGCCTTATCTGTATAACACCTATGTACAGACCTTAGAATACTGAACAATGAATCATCAATCACTGAACTATATATAGACCTGACGATGAGTCTTGTTATGGACTTGAAATGCCGACACAAAAATATGGCTATTGTGGTTAATGATCTAAATTTGCAAGATACACATATATAGACCATTTCACCAGTTACAGATCAATGACAGATTTCTGAACCAATTATAGACCATAGATCATTGAATCACACCCAATCAAACTTTTGTACCATTAAACTAATCAATTCAACCAACTCAACTCAATCTTCACTCTCGGATACAGATCATCATGATAGAGACATCATCAATAGACATAAAAAATAAACCAAACATCATCAATTGTTTGAACCACAATAGCATAGGAGGATAGTACAAGCGCACAAAAGGACAATAATTTATGAAAGAAAAGAAACCATAAAAGTTAGAGGATCATGAACTGCAAAGAAGAAGAAAAAAAATTGAAGTTTCCATGGTTTATTAGATGTTTGGAATAACAATTTCGAAGGTGTGTCATGAATTATCAGTAAAAGACTAGATTTTAACCATTGTCTATTAGTAAATACATCAAAAGGGATCAAAACACTTGCATGGAAATTATTTATAAGTATGGTTGGTCATTATTGTTTTACATTAATTATGGATTGTATAATGACACTCATTATTTATATATTTTTAGATAAATTGTAGAAATTTTGGTTTAGTTATGAGAATCATTCCAAGTTGAAGTTCTAGATTTCATTCACTGATTAAAAAATGGTGTTGCACATATATTTGATATAAATAATTATTTATTAGAGTGCAATGCCATACCATTATCAAATTAAATATAAATTTTTGAAGAAAGGAAAACATATGCATATTGGATATACTGAGTTGTGTATAGCTAGTTTTGAAAGAACTACTTAATGAAGTTGAAGAAGATAATGCACACTCTTTGGCATTGAGATTGAAATTCCTTGTGATTGAGTAACTAGATACATGCTAATTATGACATCTTCACATGCATTGAAGTGTAATGACTCATGAGAATGTGTATATTGTTGGAGGGAATGTTATTTAACAATTTGTGTGTTGGAAAATAGGAGTGAGCACAACATGCATCAATCATTTGGTTCAATACCTATTGCATGCATTTAGAGGTTTATGGATGATAGTATCTTTAGATGGATAATGAGTGGCCTGAAAGATAGATATAAAATGTTTCTACTGAGAATGGTTTCTATTGAAAGAAGATTATTCAAAGTTTTATTTAGTTGACGATTGAGTTCTTATTGGTCATTCAAGAGGTAATATGATTACGAATATGTCATGTTTAACTTGTACAACCAAATTTGTTAAGTTATATAGCCCATCACTTGGAACATTCAACCTTTTGTCTTATAGAACTGTCGATTAAGGGGTTGTTCATTAAATGTATGGACAATTTAATGGAAAATCTTGGACAATAGATGATGATTTTAGTGTTGGAATTGCCAAGGAATAAACTAAATTGAATGTTGGAACATTTCTTGAAATGACACATTTGATCCAAGGAAGGTGATGAAAATAACTTGCTGCCAGGATTTATTAATGGACCTAGTCAATAGAGTTGACTAATATCTCGACTAATGGTTGATCAATGAAAATTGAATACTATTTTATATTTGGCACTAAAGAAGAAAACTCATAGAATATATACATGGTTCAATAAGGCTATTATTTTGAAGGTTTCCACATTAATGAATGACATTAACTACAAAATGTTAATTATAGTGAAAATGTCATGGAAAAATCATTGCTAATGCATACAAAGATAACAACTCATATAAACACCAACTATTGGAGTTTATGTTGGTTGATCAAAATGAAGCAGCAATATTACCACTTATCAAAGTGTAGAAGAAAATTGACAAAGAAGCATTGTTGACTAAAAGGCCATTGTTGTTGACCATGTCGCTAATGCATGGTTGAGGCTAAGGGCATATCATATCAAATAAATTAGTGTTGAGGAGTGAACCTAGATTCGGATCCCCCTTGGGCAGTTCAGAGTTGGATCACATAGGCTTCGGGTAGAGACAGACCACCAGATAGAGAGAGTTGACAGGACTTGCCGGCTATGCCATACACAGGAGGTGGAAACAGAATGGCACTTCATCTTCGGTTGTCCGATATATTATGAGATTAGAGGTCGCTACCACTATCTGTTCAGAGGACCACATACCTTATCCAGCTTCTTCAGCTACACGGACCAGAGATGCGTCGCACTTTACATCCAAGAGACTCTTAAGCATCGGGAGCATATCCTCCAGCCTCTCGTCTAACCCAACACTACTCGTCAGATCACCTCTTTCTTCAGCATACTCCCCTCAGCCCGAGAAGTTAAGAGATCAACCAGTGTGAGTACCGATCAATCCGGCTCAAAGAGATCGAAAAACCCTCGTTCAGTTAAAAGGAGAAGCCCCTTGCCTATGAGGGCCCAGCAGCAGAACCGTGCCAGGCATCTCCCTGAGAGGCGGCCCAGGATCGTTAGATCACGGAGAAAATACAATGGGAGGCAACCAACGCTCACCGTTTCAAACCAGCAAACCTTACTAAACTACCCATAGTTCTCCTCTCTCGACCTCGGATGTTAGGAGTAGCGGACTCCCACATCCGCGTCCCCAGGGTCTTCTTCACCAGTGATCCTACGACGCAGTCTATAGATCAGCTGGCGTGGCCAGGATCGGAGCTCCATACGCTCTTCCCAACCCGCCTCGTTTTTAGTTTCTATCTTCCTTTCAGCATTTGTCTTTTTGAGGAGACCGATTGGTTCTCCTACTGGGCACGACCCCTTATGTAACTGACAGTCCCATTGACCTACTTTGTGGTCATTCGTTGGACATTAATAAAATTATCTTATCTTATCTTGAAGATGTGCATAGAAAAGGTGTAAAACATGAAAAATGTTAGTTGCTAATTTGTCAAATATGATATATGCTCTAATGCATACTTGATATGTGAGAAATACCTTATACATTCTATTATCACTTAGTTGACCATCATTGACATTTTCATCAATGCTCACAAAGTTTGATTTTATGAAGGAGTTAATAAATAGTATTCTTAAAGTTGGTCCATGTGGTTGATTAATAAAGGTGGATAAGTTTTGTGGAGTTTGGTTTTGTTGACATTCTTGTAAAAGAGTGTCATAAGAAGTGAATGCCATGGAGACATTTTTTTAAATATTCTAGGAAAAGAAACATAAAGGAATAAAAAACGTTTAGTGATGAGAAACTTTTTTGGAGTCAAATGCATAAAAAGAGTCACGTGAAGGATGTTAATGCAGTCAAGTCAGTAGTTGAGAAAAAACAAAAATAAAAATGTTGAAATGTTTTTGGGTAGCCAGATTAAGTTAATGTACAATGAAGTTAAGTCACTTGAGTTATTGTAAGTTTGTTTCTAGCTCAAGAGATTGGTTCCTAGCTAACATCAATTGATATCTAGTTGACAACATTTAGCTAATTAAACAAAGTCTTTTGGTAGAAATCATATGAGAGAATTTTTCGGTTTCGAACCAACAAGTGTAGTTCATCATCAGGACCAGATGAAGAGGCAGACCATGGCAAAGGCTTAAATAGAGAGCAATGTAGAGACATAATTTCAAGTAACGGCTATATTTGAACAATCATGTTTATATTATAATATTAATTTATTAATATTATTAAAAACAAATATTAAGTAACCGACTATATTAAACAGCTAGTTTTTAAAAAATATTTAAATAGTAATATTATTTCATTAATTTATTAAAAAATATTAATAGGTAACGGCTATATTAAACGACTAGTTTTTGAAAAATAATATTTAAATAATGATATTAGTTTATTAATTTTATTAAAATATTAATATGTAACGTCCTATATTAAACGCCTAGTTTTTTGAAAAAATATTTAATTAAATGATATTATTTCATTAATTTATTAAAAATATTAATAGGTAATAGCTATATTAAACAACTAGTTTTTGAAAAATAATATTAAATTAATTTATTAAAACCAAATGTTACTAGTTCTTGAAAATAATTATTTAAATAATGATATTTAGTTATTTAATTTATTAAAATATTAATAATGTAACGGTAACGACTATATTAAGTTTTGAAAATTAATATTTAAATTAATTTATTAAAACCAAATATTATTAGTTTTTGAAAAATAATTATTAGTTTTTGAAAAATTATATTTAAACTGTGATATTAGTTTATTAATTTATTAAAAACAAATATTAGTAAGTAACCGCTATATTAAACAAGTAGTTTTTAAAATAAATAAATAAATAATCAAAGTCAAACTTTAAAGGACAGTAAAAGTTTATAAAAATGAGTGAAGACCCTTATCAAGACTAGTTTTTATTTATGAAATGATCTTGTCTCGATTAGGGTCTTCACTCATTTTTATAAATTTTTACTCTCCTTTAAAATTTGACTTTGATTATTTATTTATTTATTTTAAAAACTAGTTGTTTAATATAGCGGTTACTTATTAATATTTGTTTTAAATTAAATTAATAAACTAATATCACAGTTTTAAAAATATTATTTTTCAAAACTAGTAATATTTGGTTTTAATAAATAATTTAAATATTTAATTTTTCAAAAAATAGTTGTTTAATTATCTCCGTTACATATAATATTTAATAAATTAATAAAACTAATGTCATTATTTAAAATATACTTACTAGTATAATTTGGTTTTAATAAATTAATTGTAAATATTATTTTTTAAAAACTTAGCCGTTAATATAGTTGTACCTATTAATATTTTTAATAAATTAAATGAAATAATATTCAATTTATTTAAATATTTTTTCAAAAATTACATATTTTAAAAATTAATTAAAACTAATATCATTATTTAAATATTATTTTCAAGGAACTCAGTAATAATTTGTTTTTAATAAATTAATAAATATTATTTTCAAAAAAATTCGTTTAATATTAGTCGTTTACCTATTAATATTTTTAATAAATTAAGAAATAATATCACATTATTTAAATATTTTTTAAAATTGGGGTTTTAATATATGTTGTTACTTAATAATATTTGTTTTTAATATATTAACAAATTAATATTATAATTTAAACATTATTGTTCAAATATAGCCATTACTTAAAATTATGTCTCTACATTGCTCTCTATTTAAGCCTTTGTCATGGTCTGCCTCTTCATCTAGTCCTGATGATGAACCACACTTGTTGGTTCGAAACACGTTGGCCAAAAAATTCTCTCATGTGATTTCTACTGAAAGACTTTGTTTAATTCATTATGGATCATAGAAGCTTGAATACAGAAAAAACATTTAGCTAAGTTTTTAAAGTATGATATTGAGAAGAATAGTTATTGTATAACCAAGTTTTACTAATGGTTAGGGAGTTTTAGTCCCTACAATATTTAATTGAATTTGTAAAAGTATGGTATTGAGGAAATATTTTTTGTATAACTGAATTTTACTAGTGGTTAAAGAGCTTTAGCAGTGACTAACCATTGATTCATATCT
This sequence comes from Pinus taeda, assembly GCA_000404065.3. Lineage (NCBI taxonomy): Eukaryota > Viridiplantae > Streptophyta > Pinopsida > Pinales > Pinaceae > Pinus > Pinus taeda. The sequence continues at coordinate 3,003 of APFE030739809.1, read as the reverse complement.
TTGTAAAGTCAAGTCTCATTTGCAGAATATTAGAATTGAGTCACGCTTAGAGTTTACCTTTATTTAAATATAAATTATAGAATCCAATCCATTACCAAAGACCTAAAAATACAAAAAGGCCATGACTAATAACAACATAAAAACATAATATTTTGAAGACTTGACAAGATTCCTAGTAAAAATATCCTTGACTCACCAAGAGAGATAAAAGATCTAGATTGAGTAACAAAGGAAGGAGTCTGATGAACAACAAAGAAAAGTTTCACTGCACACTATTATTAAAATTAATGAAGAATTATGCACACATTGCAGGCCCACTCACATCTCTTTTGAAGAAAAAATTATTTGTGTAGAACGCTGAGGTTACATTTCCATTCTGTTGGGTCCCTATAATACTAGTGATTACCCCATTACTATTGTAGTTTTACCCCTTATTAATATTGTTGTGCCCTTATTATCCCCATATTGTTATTACTGTGCCCCCTAGAATCCCTCTATTGTTATTTTTGTGGCTTTATATTATTATTGTTAGGTCGGCTAGGTTATATTGTGACTCCTTAAACTCCTATATATAGAAAGGAGGTTTTATCATTTGAATCATCCAAGAATTGTTCATTTATGTATGTAAAGGAGTTTCCCCCTCAAAGATGCTGAATTCTAAGGCGTTGATCTATCTTTTCTATCTTTTCTTGAGCTGGTTTCATAACATTTGGTATCAGAGCTTTGGATTCTAGGGTTTTGCTGCTCCAAACAAGTCATCGTGGCATTTTCGCTATTACTTTTTTTTCTGCGATGTTTCAGAAGCTAAAACAAAAAACCCATTTGAGAAGACATCGCAATAAATCTTAGGTCCGAATTTCAGAGCTTTTAGCGCTATATTTTCGGAGATATGAACTGAGGAAGTTGGTCCTTTTGCAGAATCGTGAATTACATTCAAAACAGGTGACCTGGGGAAAATCGTCATAACTTTCTCTCCGAGCATCAGATTGAAATTTCGTCAGAAGGTATAGGAAGATGACAGACTGTAGTTTCTTGTATATATTTTTCAGGGCCAAAGGTCAAAACTGGGACACTTGGCACGTCGTACAAGTTTGCTCTACTGAATTAATCTATAATCAGGTCACTGTGGGAGATTTGGCATAACTCTTCATTAGAGAATCCAATTGGGGTCAGACTGGTGGCATTGGAAAGAGGACACTGAGGGCTACCGCAGGTCGCAATTTCAGAACTGGATGATCTGAAATTATAGAGATACATTAGAGGCAATATCGAGCTCCTACAAAGTGGAAAAAGGTGTGTATATTTTTTTAAATGTTTGCTTAAGCTTGGTTTGAAAAATTATTTTGAAGGAATTCAAATGGCATAGTGAAGCATTATTATCAGTAATTGATGCTCCGAAGAAAGAAAATGGAAACACCTAGTAGGCGACCTGAAAGCTCTGGCATGACTCATGAAGAAGAGAAAGAAATGCAACATGATATATCAAAATTACAAGACCAAGTGCAACAAGTGTCACTTGCACAAAAAGGAACAAAATCTAAGATGGATTGTTTAAAGAAAGGTGTAGAAGCTAATATGGATGATTGGAAGAGAGATTTGAAGCTAAGATGGATGATTTGAAGATAGATTTGAAGACATACATGGACGAATTGAAGATAAATATGAATAAGTTGCTACAAGAAATGGTCACTAAGGGTGAAAGGGTAGTAAAGGAAACTCATGATGAGAACAAAAGAAATGTTAATCATGATTCCATAGACTCTAATGTTGGATCGAAGACCCACCATATTCCAAAAATCGATATGAGGAAGTTTGATGGCAAGGATCCCGCAACATGGATATTACAGATGGACCAATTTTTTGATCTCAATAATGTGCAAAACACACAAAAGGTACGTATGGCAACTTTATATTTGGAACCAAATCAGTTTGTATGGTATCAATGGCTTTGCTCTCGTAAACAATTATCACTTGGGCAATTTTTTACGGAAGAATTGACAGCACATTATGAGGATACAAAAAGCAACACTTTTTTTAGCCAATTGATAAGTCTCAAACAAAAGGGTTCAATAATGGAGCACATTGAGGAGTTCCAAAAATGGAACATAAGGGTAAAAGATATTCCAAAGGAGCATAGGATTGATGTGTTCATAGGGTCTTTAAAGGATAATATCCAACATGATGTTCGCCTTTGGGAACCTGATTCATTAGAGAAGGCATTCAGGTTAGCAAGAAAAATGGAAAGCAAAATTATGGTAACCAGGAAGCATACCACTCACATCTATAAAGACAGAAGTGGTGTTGTCGCTAGTCTTCCACAACCTATAAGGTTGACACCACAACAATTGGAAGAAAAAAGAGCAAAAGAGCTTTGTGATAGAAAATACACTAAAGGTCATAAGTGTGCTGAGGAGAATTATTCTACATAGATTGTCAAGAGGAAGAAGAAAAGGAGCGAGAAAGGTCAAAGGAAGAGGATATACTCTAGGAACAAAGCCTAGATGAAGAACAAATGAATCCGACCATATCTTGTAATGCATTGGCGGGATTTACCACTCCTCAAACCATCAAGATAGAAGGACAAATCAAGAAGAAAAAGGTAATAGTTTTGATTGATTCAGGAAGCACCCACAATTTTATTCATTGTAAGGTAGCAAAAAATTGAATTGCTTCCTATATCCAGCACCAGAGTGTCAAGTGATGATTGCAAATGGAGGAACATTAAATTGCTCTGGAAAGTGCCATAATATCAAGCTATCCATGGGAGAATATGTATTGACTAGCCCAATGCTTTCCATTCCAATGGGAGGTGCTGATGTTGTACTAGGAGTCCAATGGCTACAATCCTTGGGTACAATAGCTTTTACTTTTCAAGAACTTTTGATGAAATTTTCTATGGAAGGAAAGGAAGTTGTATTAAGGGGTATTGCAGGTAAACCGGGAAAGGTAATCGGCTCTAATGGTATGATAAAGCTTCTAGAAAAGGAACGAAAAGGTGTAATT
>APFE030739800.1:0-13035 GCA_000404065.3 Pinus taeda | reverse complement strand
TACATATCGTGACCGTCGGATTGTAAGTTACAAAATGTACAACGGTAAAGAAACACACTTTACCTAACTCTATACCTAACTCTATACTAGACCAAGTTGAACTTAACTATTTCCTATGTGTCGGAATATCCTAACAGTTCTCCCATGGATAGTTTTATATTATGGCATTTTCCAAAGAAATTTATAGTTCCTCCACTTGCAACTACCACTTGACACTCTAGTGCTTGATATAGGAGGCAATTAGATTCCTTGTCTATCTTACAATGAATAAAATTATGGGTACTACCTAAATCAATCAACACTATTACCGTTTTCTTCTTGATATGTCCTTCTATCTTGATAGTTTGAGGAGTGGTAATTCCAACAAATGCATTACAAGATATGTTCGGATTCATTTCATCTTAGTCTAGGGTATATTGCTCATCTATATCCTCTGCTTTTGATGTTTCTTGTTCCTTTTCTTCCTCCTCTTCACGATCTATGTAATATAATTTCTTCTTAGCACACTTATGACATTAAGTTTATTTTCTATTACAACCCTAACAAAGCCCTTTTTATCTTTTTTCTTCCAATTGTTGTGGTGTCAAACTCATAGGTTGTAGAATGCTAGGGTAAACAACACTTCCATTCTTATAGTTGTGAGTGGTAGGATTCCTTATTGCTGTAATTTTTCTTTCCATTTTTCTTAATAGTCTCAATGCCTTCTCCAATGAGTCAGGTTCCCAAAGGAAAACCTCATGTTGGATGCTATCCTTTAAAGTCCCTATGAACACATCAATTATATGCTCCTATAGAATATATTTTACCATCATATTCAATTTTTGGAAGTTCTCAATGTGCTCCATCATTGAACCATTTTGTTTGACGTTTATCAATTGCATAAAAAAAATGTTTCTTTTTGTATCCTCATAATGTGCTATCATTTCATCCGTAAAAATTACCCAAGTGACAATTTGTTTATGAGATCAAAGCCATTGATACTGTACAAACTGATTTGGTTCCAAATACAAAGTTGCAATGAGTACCTTTTGTCCATTTTGCACATTATGGAGATCAAAATATTGCTCCATCTATAGTATCCATGTTACGGGATCCTTGCCATGAAACTTCCTTATATCGATCTTTGGAACATGGTGGTCTTCAATCCAATGTTAAAGCCTATGGAATCATGATTAAAAGTTCTTTTGTTTTCATCATGAGTTTCCTTTACTACCCTTTCACCATTAGTAGGAATTTCTTGTAGCAACTTAGTCAAATCTATCTTCAAATCTTTCATGTCGCCTTTTAGTTTTTTTCTATACAATCTATCTTATCATCCATGCCATTCATATTAGCCTCCATCCCATCCATATTAGCTTCCACACCATCCATATTAGCTTCCACACCATCCATATTAACTTGCACACCATTCATATTAGCTTCCTCGCCATTCATCTTAGCTTCTATGCCTTTCTTTAAACCATCAATCTTAGCTTCTATCACCTTTTGTGAGAGTGAAATTTGTTGCGCTTGGTCTCATAATTTTGATATATCATGTTGCATTTCTTCCTCTTATTCATGAGTCATGTTAGAGCTTTCAGGTTGCTTACTAAGTGTTTCCGTTTTCCTTCTTCAGGGCATAAATTAATGATAATTATGCTTCACTAAGCCCTTTGAACTTCAAACTAATTTTTCAACCCAAACTAATGAAAAATTTAAAAAAGATTGCACACCTATTTTTTCTTTGTATAAGCTCCATATTGAATCTTTTGTATATCTGTAATTGTGGATCTCCACGGTCAGAAATTTCTTTGTGCGATAGATCTCTCAGTCCTCTTTCCAATGCCACTAGTTTGATAAAAAATGGATTCTCCAAGAAACGGTTATGCCCAATCTCCCAATATGACTTGATTATATAATTTTTCACTACATTGAACTTGTATGACATGCCACATGTCACTGTTCTGACCTTAGGATATGAAAAAGATACACAGAAAACTATAGTGTCTCCTCTTTCTGTAACTTCTTACAAAACTAAAATTTGATGCTCAAATAGAACATTATGACAAATTTTCCAAAGTCACCTGTTTGGAAATTCCACAATGACCTATTTGGAGTAGCAAAACCCTAGAATCCAAAGTTCTCATACCAAATGTCATGAAACCAACTCAAAAAAAGATAGAAAATAAAGATCAATGCGTTAGAAATCAGCCTCTTCGAGTGAGAAGTCTCGTTTACATTATACAAATGAATAATTCTTTGATGATAGAAATGACACAACCTCCTTTTTATATATAGGATTCTAAGGGGTCACAATATCATCAAAGCTGACATAACAATAATAATATAGGGGCAGAACAATAACAATAGTGGGCTTCTATGGGGCACAATAATAACAATATGGGTACAGTAGGGACACAATAATAACAATATGGGCTACAATGACAATAGTAATGGGGGAATCACTAGTATTATAGGGACCTAACAACTTAACAATCAATGTTTAATTTGTAAGCTATGGAATAAAATATGAAACCTATAATACGCACTAGTAGAAAGTAAAATAACACACATAAATAAATGAAATATTATAAATAAAATGAATTAAAATACACCTACTCTACATCTTTTCTACTTCTACTCTAATGGACCATGTATCTCTCCTTCTATGCAATGAAGGGGGGACTTCGTTGATTCATATAAACAATATCACCATTATCATTTAATTTATAAGTTACATTAATTAAAGTAACTGACGTAAATTATCCTAATCCAAAAGAAAGGAAAACTAAAATAGAATTGAGAGAACTTTATGGCTATCAAGTATGTCTCCAATACATTTGATCTCCTCGTCCAATTATCAACTCTACCTCTCTCCTATGTAAGTCTTAGTCAGTTTTACCATACAACATCGACTCTCTTCTCCTTTTATAGAGAAATTAATACATCAAACTCCATTAATTTTTAAAGTAAATTAAACATTAGAATGGAATTACAAGATAGATCCATTTCAATTGGAAATAATCACAAATCAATAATTCTGTGGTGCATAACCAAAATATACATACAAATGTATTTACATTCTCTAATGAGAAGAGAACGAAAGACAAAAAAAGAAAATGAAAATTTTTAAAAAGTTTACAAGCATCCAATGTAATTGCAAGCCGCTTTTCTAGCATTATGAATTAAATTAGCATTGAGAAAGAAAATGTTAGGGACATCATCCAAAACTTTATCCTAAGAAGCTTTTCAAGCCTTAGGAATAAATTAGGTTTGAGAAGGAAAACTCATCCGAGACAAAAATTTGGAGTCAATATTAAAGCGAAAGATAATATTTATACATTTGCAATCGGAGAAATAATTTTTGAATCGAGAGGCTTATTCTAATATCCAGTATGAGGGACACGTGTAAGTATGTTACGTCCTCAAAATAATAATAATAATAATAATAATAATAATAATAATAATTTACTCTCATGTGGGCAAAAAAAATAAAAAAATAAAAATTAAATAATCATAGAAAGAATAAAGAAGAAAGAAAAAGGAATTATTTTAGTGTCCACGAGGCTAAAGATACCCTATGGGATGCATTGCCTCTTCATCTACTTGATGTATTTGGCACTTTTTCTGTGAAACTTCACAATAAATGCTCTCATATTCTTGATAAACTCCTCGCTAAATAAATTATCCCAAGAGTTAGTTGCCAGCATATCTGCATAACTTTCCCTATTGTCTTTGCAGGCCTCACATTCTAAAATGAAATTCCTTTTTGTTCCACTTTTCTGGAAGAACAAAAAATGCATAGTCTTTCCTCCAACACTTCTTTTAGCCTTTTCTAGCACCTTGTTTCACAATGGAGTTGGTGAGAATTAGTTCTTAACCGAGCAACAAAAATTTTGGCTCTCCAAGAGATGTTTGCCTCTATGTATGGTTTTGGTTAATGACTATGAGTGGGATTACACACTTCAATATAGTATTTTCTATTTCTTCCTAGCTCCTTATCCCAAGTACGTTTGTAGAAATTATCCATAAAAAAATATTCTATCTCTTGTTGTTTATGGGGCACATGTTCAAGAAAATACCCCATTTACTAAACCATTTGTTATTTTATTGCATCCAAGATTTTTTTTTTTTGCACAATTTGTCATTAAAGACAACCTTAGGCCATATATCCTCTTCCATTTGCTCATTTTTTTTAAATACCTTGTGACTCACACCATAGCAATTTCTCCAATAGCAGAAGTCTCTGTTTCACTTAAGAAGGTAGCATTAGGAACTTCACTCTTAATATTGAATTTTCTTCTAATCAAACACTTTTGAAGTTTATCAATTTAATTATCTCCATTGCATGTGGGATATACTACTAGCCCATAGTTCACAACCATATAGAATCGGTAGAATTACTAGAAGCCCAAAAAGAGTTTGAGTGGTTCTCGAGTCTACCTCTCTACACTTATTATGAAAAGCATAAAATGATTTCCAACCCCCAAAGTTATTTTCTTTCTATAACTATGTCAACTTAGATTTTTGTTGAATTCAATTCTGAGTATTTGTAATCTGCAACCTTTTCCACAATGTTACCTTCAAAGTAGAACAATTAAAAATCTATTAACACAGCAATTGAGTTGTTGATATTTCAATTTCACTCTTCAAGTAACAAATACAATATTTTGATTTCTATATTAAGTAATATAATTTTATATAACTTTATAAGATAAATAATTTAAAAGAATCTATTTTTTTTAAATATCTCAAATGAACTTAAGTAAATTGTTTGAAAGGGAAAAAGTATTAAAAGGTAAATTAGAGTACTTGTTTTTTAACAAAAGAATGTGGTAACTCATTTGATTTTTAATAAATATTTATAATGATAAAATATCAAAATATACAATTTAAATAATAAAACATACCACTATAATCTATAATTAATCACTATTTACCAACCTGAAATGGGTTTATTGGTGTAATCTTTTTTCAATTTTGAGATTTGATCCCTCTAGGGAGGCTCTTGGTAGACCCATGGTTAAAATGCACCTATACTAGTTCTACAGCCCACTGCGAAAGGCGATGTGTAATGTATGTATGTGTAATGTATGTCCGTTTGTTTAAAATAAAAATAAAAGGTTCTCTAAATAGAAAAGCAATGCAAGCTATAATAGAAAAGAAAAAAATATATGCTATGCATTTTTAATTAGTTGTCCACATGACCTAATAACATGTAAATTAGAGGTAAAAAAACAAATGTGAGTAATATGTTTAAACCTTATGCTTTTAAAAAATATTTCAATAGTTATATCAACTTTAAATGAAAAAAAAATTAAAATAGAATATTTTAATGTTTCTTTTAAAATAAAATATATAATGTGAGTTGTGAATAAAATATTTTAATATGAATTAATATAAAATGACTGAGTACATGTTATATAATCTCTTTAACATTAAAACATGCAATTTGAAGAATAAAACATTACACATTATTTTTTGCACTCTAAAATAAGTTTACAATTAAAGAAATTTGATCCCTCTAATATGTTAAACCCGTTCTTTAAATAGATTTATGATATCCCATAAAAACATTTACTCAATTTTAAAATTCTTAAAAAAATATCAAGAATAAAGAGTGTGCTGAAGAGTGTCGGAGAAGAAAAATCATACCATTCTTTCAAATCTACGTTTTTTGGTACGAAAATAGTATGAACAAGGATATTTAATATAAGATTAAATTCCAAACTTTGAAAAAATATAATTATGGGCAAGGTTTGAATTCAATACTCCATTAACAATCCACGTGAGGATAAAATATTGAAGGTTTCATTTTGGCCTCAAAAATTTATTCTAAGATTACCCTCTAAACTTTGAAAAATATAATCATGGGAAATATTTGAATTCAAGACTCCATTAACAATCCACGTGAGGATAAAATATTGAAGGTTCCGTTTTCGCCTCAAAATATGAAAGAATCGCTTCTTGGTTGGAAGTACAAATTATCATCGTAATATAAAATGGTTTATTTGATGTAAAATCAATCCAATAGATAAAGAAATGGAATCTTAAGAAGTGGGAGCAGTACCATAAATGAATAAAGGCATAGAATACATAGAATGAAGAAACCTTCTAATCACATAAAAGTTCAAAATCATCTTCATCTTCAAAATATATATTGAGGATTTCATTTTGGTCTCAAAAATATGAAAGAGTTACTTGTTAGTTGGAAGTACAAATTGTCATCATAATATAAAATGTCTTAGTTGGCATAAAAATAATCTAATACATTAAAAATTTAATAGATAAGGAAATGAAACCTTAAGAAGTGGTAGCAGTATCATAAATGGAAAATGCATAGAATGAAGAACTTTTTAATGGCATAAAAGTTCAAAATCCTCTTCATATTCAAAATATCACCAATGAATAATATTAAATGAAGATTTTTACTAAGAGTATATATCTTTTATTTTTAATAATTCTTAATCATAAGAATAGATCATCATTAATTGTTAGTTTTCACAGTTTTGCTCTAGACTAATCTATGTCTCCTTTGGCTAGAGGAGAGACAAGATCTGAAGGAAACGCTAGGGTTTTCTCTGCAGATCTGGGTTTGATCTCCATGGCAACGACTATGCATATGGCTGGTTCAATTCAGGGGTTTCACATGAAACCCATTGTTGATCTGGAAGATGGGGTAGGAGTCTTGATCACGATTGCGCCCTTTGCCATATTTTGGGATAGAGTATCACCTTCTCGGAAGAAGGGTTTTCTTGTAGATAAAATGGTCGGGGTTCATGGCTGTAGGAGATCGGAAACAAGAAAAGGAAGGGGAGTAGCGCTCCCAGTACTTACGGATGTTCCCAAGGAATTCCTGGGGAAGAAGATGGCCATGAGTAAGGAAACCCCTCTTTCAACCATGGATGAAACTTCCCAGGTAGTAGCAGCTCGTGAACAAAGAAAAGCTGAGGGATGGACCATGGATGGCCACTTGGTCGGCCATGGGAAGGCCATGTGGCCGCTTGTGGTGTGATCTCAGTGGATCTCGAGCCTTCTCGATTTCTTTGGCTGGAATGATGAATTTTGCACCAATCACCATGAAGCCTGCGACATAGCGTTGGTAGATCCAGAATTGTTACAGTTGCAGGATGAATCCATGTTGTCTTTGAAGCCTAATGCCTACAAGACACACATTGACAAGTTATTCTCCCGATGGATTTCACTTCCAGAGACAACAAAAATGCAACGGAGGGGAGACCACGTTTCCTGGGTTATAAGAGTAGTAGGGTTTGAGGAAAAGATGGCGATGTCACTGTTTCTACAAAACAAAGGGGAATCCGAGAACACAAATGATGGACCCAAGACCAGCAAGGGAAGTAGTGGCCACAACATAGGAAATGCAGATCCTTGGACAAGATATCCTTAGACAATAGCAAAACCTAGATCTCTAGTAAGTACCCTGAGTTTCCAAGTATTTGTTAAAACCCTTGTCGGAAAAATGCATTTACTCTGGGTAAATGGGACTGACTATGTGAAGCAACTGAAGAATATTATCTTGCAACAAGTGGGATATCCCACCAAATAAAAAAATATGATACATGGGGGCAGAGTACTCTAGGACACCAAGCACCTCAGTGATTACAGAATTTCATCTTTGTCAACAATAATTCTAAATCTGAGAATAAGTGGTGGCAAGGAAGACAATAGCAGAAACCCTTATAAGCGTGAGGGAAGTGGGAATCGCACAACAAAAAATGCAGGAACACATCAAGGGAAAAAAACAAGAGGTATATCCTTCAAAAATATTCTTCGAGGGAAAAGTACAGCCGAAGCAACACCAAATCAAACAGGTATGGAACTAAGGCCATATATCGTGGAACAACTGAATTATACCCCAGAATTCAGCATAGACATACCAAAAATAGATGAGCACAACACTATATATGAAAGGCAAGCAATAATATGTAGATTCAACTATTTTTGGCCCAAACCTGTTGATCTATTTCATTGGATTTTCACAAATTAGACTACACAATGTGAAATACATCTCTGCTCCAAGGGTTTCTTCATAGTAAGATTTCCTACAACAACGGCTAGAGATCTTGTAATACAGGAAGGACCTTAGTTTTGGGGGTCTATAGTACTCTTCATCACACCATGGTTCCTAGATTTTGATGCAAATACAATAGTTGACTCTTGGATGCTATTTTGGGTTTGACTGCATAACCTCTCAATACATCTCTAGAATCAACAAGTACTCACAGGAATTGGTAACACTATTGGATGTTACATCAAAATGGACAACTAAAGACTTGAGGAAAGAATCTACACTTTTGCATGAATATGTGTGGAAGTAGACCTCAACAAAGGTTTCCCAGATCAAATACAGTTGAGACATAGACATAGGTGTTGGACACAAGTTTTAAATTATGAAAATACAACATTCAGATGTAGAACCTGCCGACAAACATGACACCTACAAAACACATGTCCAACATCTAAAAGGGACACTTGTAGGAAGAAAAAAAACAATGAAACCATCCAAGGGATGGCAATATCCTCCACCATTCTTAGATGATGAGGAAGAATAATATGTGGAACATGTCACTTCCAGCGAGACCAATCAGATGAACAAATAACTAGAAGTGAAACACATAAATCCACAAGACCTTGTAGACTTACAGTGAGTAAAGATACCAGAATAAATGGATATCAGCAGATCCAAATGGCAACACATATTAGACACATCAGATTCTGATAAAGGCAACCCCCAACCTGTGGCTCACATGACGCTAGCACTTATATCTCCAATAGAGACTTGGGGAGGGGGGGGGGTTGCAGAAAGGTTGAGAAGAAAAAAGGGTGAAAATCTTGACTTTTCCCCCATCTGTACATTTATTTCTCATTTCTTTTCATGATCTTTGATCAACAACTATACTTCTAATGCAATGCACCATAGCATCTGCAATATGTAATTTTGTTTTAATTAATAAAATTATTATTTTTCCTTGGAGAAAAAAAATTATCTACGTTTCCTTTATGTTAATGCTTGTGCAATTGAGTATCTTTTTCTGTCCATGATTTTTGTGGTGTTTGGTTATTATTTATCGATGGGAAATTAATTACTCGGATATGATTGGTTTTTTTCTGTGAGTGATATTTTATAACTCAATCTATTTTTAATTGGATCAATTGTTTTGCATTATGCTTGCATTATATTGCCAATTTGTTTGGTTGCTAGTATGATAATTAAATGGAACGACCTTATTTACAATTAAATTTTAACTCCAACAATATTAAAATCAATTTGTTGCATTGTTGCACTATATTATACTAGGTTATAGAACACATTTAATTACTCACAAGTTGACTATTCCTTCAATAATTCAATTGCATAAATTATCATTGTGTAAGGCATTTTGTAGCTCGAATTTAAAATGTACATCTATGTAATATACAAGGAACTCACCTATAGCCATTCTACAATGCATTCATGTACAACCATTTCTTATGTTCTCTGTAAGCCAAAAATGTCAACATGAATAAATGAAAACCACCATCAAGTTGTGTGTATAACATTACCCCAACCAACATTATATCAACATATTAAAATATAGTATATACTTTATGGTTATAGTGTTAGTGGTTACAAGCTATAAAGACTTGGAGTATGTATTTTTTGAGTATAGAATAAATGAGAAAGTGTGTTACCAATTAGAGAGGTAGGTATGAACATTTTAAAAATAGAATTTATTATTGTATTGGCTTAACATCATTGGAAGAGTTGAGTTTTTCAGATTTAGAGAAAAAGTGTTTCAAATTTAATTGATAATTGAATTGGCATAATCAAACAAACTTTCTTCTTCTTTTGTAGACATTAGAATTAATAATACAAAAGCAACAATCCAAGTTGTAGACCTAAGAAGAGGACCATCCCTTCATGCATTAGTTAATATCATATTAAGAAGTATGATCTTAACCTAATTATCAATTATAAAAAAATCATTTTTTTCTTAATTATGTAATGAAGAGTTGTTTTCACAAGAAAAATTGGCTATAGGCCTACCATTTTGAATTAATGAAGGTAGAAAAAAGTCTGTGAATTGAACGCTTAAAAGACCTCAATCAAGGGGACTTCATAAAAGCACTCAAGGAAGAGTATTATTTATGTCGGTAATATATAAATTGTTGTGGATATTTCACATGATATTTTATCACAACATATCTACTAAGATAAACCTAAACATATACAATAAATGGTTGATTACTTTAGATTCCATATATGTTATTACTAAATTTATTTTTTCTTCATGTAATAAACATAATGAGAGAATATAGAACAATGATATAAAAAACACATACCAATCACAATAAACACCATTATATGCTTTGGGAAACCATTATAGGAGAAAGAACTGTTGGAAACTAAGGTTACGCTACTATCTTTTGTGTAGAATGAAAATATTGGAAGTACAAAGGAGAAGATGCTCTCTATGGTGTTAATTGAGGTTTTTTGCTAATTGGATACTATAGAACATAAAACCCCTCTGTTATTGCTCAAGGTTCCACTCTCAAGTTTTTTTACTCTCTCCAGAACAAACTACAATCAAAATGAATATAACCCCATTTCCTTGTAGTAGCTTAGTTATAGCACAATCTGAAGGAAAAAAATGGTTAAATTTGAGGCCTTCAAATCACAACTAGCATTATAAATTTGACCCTCCTAGAGTCTGTTTTAAAGTATTCATGTGGCTATCAAATTTTTTATAAGTAATGGGGGATGGCATGGAACCACCTTGAATTATAGTGATCAATCATGATAATTCATATTCTAGGAGGAAATTTTGCATTCAAACTTTGAATGACGTATTTATTACAACCTTAGAAGAATATTTAAGTGTAGAATAGAATCATTGGGTTTAGTACTTAAGAAATAATTTTTAACCCCAAAAAAACATCATTTAAGGCCTCAAGCCCAACCCAAAAATTTTCAAATCCCAATTCTTCCAAGTAGGTCCTATCAATAAAATTTCTCCTGTAAGATGATTAATTCAATCTTTAAACTCTAAATGTATTTAGATCAATTAAAACTATATAGTAATCCAACCTATATTAGTAGGAAATGGTGAAATAGGAAATGGTGATGACTAGTACATCATGTCACATCAATTATGCGAAGGTTAACGCCATTCATGGAAAAGTATACTAGTTATTTATATGGAATTTCCGTAGAACTTTGCATCAATGAAAGATCAAGATAGGTTCTTCAAACATTACAATGCTCTACACTAGTACATCCAAACTAAAGTGAAACTTTTGTAGATACATTCACTAGGAAAAGACTAGCACTATATTTGAAGATTGAGGAGAAATTTAAGCTTAAGCATGTGATGTTGAAAATTTTTCAACAAGAAATGCTAAAAACAGAAATTGCTAAAAAATAAAAGTACTAAAAATAGCACTTCTAAAAACCGCAGTTCTGCCAGTGTGGATATTGTTACGGGCAACTTTAGTGTTTCTTCAAACGACTAACCCCTAGACCTAGTAGCAAGTCTAGAACAACAGTTAAAGTAATTCCATTGTTTTTCCTATAGCTAACAGATAAAAGAAATAGGAGCAAAAGAACCAACATGTGTCTTTCGCTCGATCACTCTTCCCTCTGACCGCTTTTTCCACTCCCTTCCATTACTAACATGTTTGAAAGGTACCTACACACAAGCCAAGACAGAAAACAATCAAAGCATACATGTCAATTTGTTAACTAAACATATTATAGAATCGAAAGTACAATATACATCATATAAACACATGGATGGAAAAAGCATAAAACTCGTTATTAATAGAAGGAAAGATTAAAACCCATGTAGATGCATGTTCGATTCAGTGTCCTCCTTCCAACTTCAAACCCTTCTCTCCTCATCAAGCAACAATTTTACATTATAGCATTACCCTCTTTACAAATCTCACTCCAATAGCATTTCGTTAGCTCAAGAAATTCCAACCTCCACAAGCCTTTGAAAGCCTGGTCCATTTATAGCTAAATGGAGGAGGTTATGCCATTGATGGCCCCCATGAATGCTTTTCCAAAATTGGGAGGTGGTTCCATGGACGAAGAGATAATGGATTGATGTTCATTCATCCTCTTCCTCATCCAAATGCGGGTTCAATCCATCTAGAAACTTCCAGAAGAATCCATTAGATGAGGAATCCAATGGTTTTATTTCAAAAATTCAATGAATCTCACTTATTGCAAGTAAAACAAAGGCTAGGTGCGATGCATAGCACCCAGACAATGTAGTTCCTGTAATGCATTGCAGACTAATAAAGGGCCATCGGTGATGATATCTCCAGGGACATTTTTTGGATGAATGGTGACATGAAACTCTTGGGAGGCAAGCATGATGTAGGTTAACTTCATTAGGGAATGAAAATAACTGAATTAGGGGTTAATGGAACCTAATATAATAGATCTAGAAGTCGGGGTTGAAGTGCTCAATTTTTCCTGTAACAGTTGTTAAAAAATTATATATTACGGAGCAATGGAACACATAAACTATTATAGAAATATAAACACAGAAAATGCATAAAACAAGAGAGACACGGATATACGTGGTTCACCCAGTTTAGGCTACATCCACCCTGAACAACCAGTCCTTCCTTTATATTATCCAGCCAAATGAAGAGACACAACCTACAATAGATCTGCTATAATATCCTATGTTTTCTCTCACAGTCTCACCTCTCTAATTCTCACTGAGAAAATATATATCTATTACATGTCCTCAAATACAATGCCCTCATATGAAGAGAGGGGTTGCATTCTAGGGAAAGAAAACCCTAAACTAAACATAATTTCCACCGTCAGATCATCCGCCTAATGAACGTCCTAGATTGACTAGCAATTACTATACTTCGACAAGGCAATTTTACATCTGCTTTTAGTTTTGGGGGCGCTAGTGTTATGAAACCAGCTCAAGAAAAGATAGAAAAGATAGATCAACGCCTTAGAATTCAACCTCTTCGAGGGGGCAACCTCCTTTACATTACATAAATGAACAATTCTTCGATGATACA
>APFE030739799.1:0-11250 GCA_000404065.3 Pinus taeda | reverse complement strand
AAACCATGCATTTTAAAATTTTATTTTAATCAATTTAAACTTTTAATATAAAAACATTTCGAACATAACAAGAAATTTAATAATTTCTTTAAATAAACTGATGTTAATAATGAATGAACAATGCCACTTTAAAAAAAAAATTAACTAATTTATTAGTTAATTAATTTTTTATGGTACATAATCTCTGGAGTTTATAACTTGTTATAATATGCCAAAAATATATGGCTATGGATTTTCTTTGTAAGCATCATCACCAATTTTTGTAAGTTTGAAAACCACATTTTATCATGATTCCTTTTAATCAATATATACTTTTCAACATTAACAATAATCACAACATCACAAGTGGCTATGACCATGATTTTTTTTAAACCACAATCATTCAATGAACATTTAAAAATATATCAAAAGTCGCTCGTGATGTTGATAAAATACAAACAAAATAAACATAGAATTTAAAAATTAATTTACAAATAGATGTTTTATGATCATATAATTTTAAATTTATGTGGTTTTAGTTTATGCTATGTATTTTTTTTGTTGTGCTCTTGTTCGCCTTTGGTTGTTTGTTATGATTTTATGTGTATAATCTTTTCACACATATGTATTATCAGATACAATAATTATTTTTCCAATGTGTAAAATTTGTATACTAGAGTGTCGACATTTAATTTGTAGTTTAATTTAATAAAATGTTGTTTTTTCTGCAAATGACAACAACATCATGAATGAATTTTAATTTTAGTGAGAACCACTATTTAATAAACATTGTTTTTTAATTAATCATTTCTTATAATTAGATAGAATTTTTAGGATAATGGAATTTTAAATGTTTGTGTTTTTATTTTACGTAATGTATGTGTTTGTTTGTTTATGATCTTGTTTGTGTATAAACTTTAGAACACAAGAAAGGATTTCATTAGAATATGTCGTATGGATGGTCATTGCCCAAATTTACTATTGACTTGATACAAGTCACATTTATCATGATTTTACACATAAAATATAATATCCAAGAATTACACTTCCAATTAATTGAATGTGTATTAAACTATATATGTCAAAATTAGCATTTGGTTTAACAAAATTCCATTTATTTTTGCAAATGACCATGGTTTTTTTTGTAAGTATCATTACTCAATGCATCTCTGAGAATCAAACTATTTTATAAGTATTTTTAATCAATATATATTTATAATTAGTTACAATGGATGTTTCATGACGATAGGGTTTTAAATGTTTGTGTTTTTATTTTATGTAATGTGTTTACTTGTTTGTCTTTGCTCTTGTTTGTGTTTCTATGTCTATGAATTCTAGAACACACAAAAAACTTTCATTATCATATACCATATGGAAGGTCACTAAACAAATTTCTGACAAACTTGATACAAATAACTTCTATGATGATTTTAAGCATCCATAGTATCTAATGCAGGAGATACACTTAAAATTATTTGAATGCTTGCATTAAATTATGCATGTTCAATTTAATAAAATTACACTTATTTTGGTAATTGACAATGGCATCATGAATGACAAAGTTTTTTTTTTCCTTTATAACCACCACTATACTATTCAATGCGTATTTTAAAATCAAATTCTCTTATAATTGTTTTTAATTAATATATTCTTTCTTCCTTAGGAAAAATCATAATTTTATTAATGAAAGCAAATTACATGTAGATTCCGATAATGCGTTCAATCCCGCCAATCCAAACTGATGATCACAGAGACCAAAAATACAACTCCAAAATGGTGGTAAACATGTTACCCTTTTCTCCATTTCTTGTTTTTAACCTTTCACCATTGTCCTTGGGAAGGTGTGGTAGCTACAAGCGCTAGCTGGGTCCCTTCATTAATTCTTGGATTTTCCTTATCTGGATCCACACTTCCATATACATGATGACGTTTTGAGTCCCCTGTCTGCATTGCTACAGGGATCATCTCCTACATCAACTTTATGTTCTTTCCTAGGACAACCATCCATTGTGCGATCTTCTCCTAGTTGGAGTGTATTCATGCCCAAGGAAACTCCAACAAATGGCTCTCATAGGCTGCAAACTAACGGTTCCAATATTGGTCACAAACTATGACCCAACGCACCTCAAAATGTTGTTGCTCAGACTTTTTGAATGTTGGAATTCTGTGACTGGTTAGGGAACTAACCAGAGTCCCTAAAAACCCTTCAAAGTAGGCCCAAAGAAGACCCTTCAACGATAAGCCTAAATAAGACCCTACAACCCATACTACCAGTTATAACTTGTGGCTCCCTTCCAACTCATTCATGGATGGTAGTTTAAGGTTGCTTATTTTGTAGCAGACTCTTATTGGTGGTGTTTCTAGATGGTACATTGACTTTGAGTGCACTACTTATGATAATTTCATGTCTTTGTCATACGAATTTGTCAATCACTCTTAGTTGCATGTTAGGTATGATACTAGAACCGATATTCTCATCAACTTCTATCAGGATACATCCATCCACATTTATAGTCATATTCACGAGTGGAGAACAAGATGAAGTCACTTGAGAACCAAGTTCCTTAATGAATTATTGTGTGAGTGGTTCATAAAGTCCTTCATATCTAGGATTATTGAATATTTTTCCATGGTAGGAGTCCAAATTGAGGGGTCAGCCATCATTCCATGCCCATCAGCTTGAGATGGTCTATTCTTAGGTAGGTAACTATATGAGATCATTTCTATTTCTCTTCCTCATCAACTGATCATAGGAATTATAGACCAAGAACCCTTTCCTATGGTGTAGTGGGGTCCATCTGGTCTTGAGGAATTAGTGAGACAATCGTTCAAATGGGTCAATGAGTATATGTTATGGTAAGCTAGCTAGAAAGCCTCCTACTCAAACTCATAATTCTCTTCTTCCCACGAATGAGATCATCTCTATTCATTCCACATCGACAAATAACCCTTAGTAATCATGAGGTAAGAGGAAAGAGAAATAATCTAGACCTTTGAGTTAGGAACAAAGAGCATCGTAAAGCATAGAGAATGTTGGGGTTGGCTCAAAAGAGAAGGAGAAAAAATCCATCTTCCTTGTAAGATTTGTGCAGAAGACCATATCAATCATTAATGCCTCTCAATGGATGAGATTCATTGATAATTCATTCAATAGTCTCTTTCTTGTCAACCTGTTACCTTGACAAGTACATTTCCAACCTAGCAACAACACATGGTTATTAACCCTCCACCATTTAATGAAGGGCGAAGTTTTGTAGATTTTATTTAAGTTTTTATCAAAATAATTTGCTAAAGTGTTATAAACCCTAAACCTTAAACCATAAAACCCAAACCCTACACCATAAACACTAAACCCTAATAATTTTACAAAATTATAACAACTCTTTTGTAACATTTATTTAAGTGTTTATTAAAATAATTTATTGAATTATTGTAAACCCTAAATCCCAAAACCTAAACCCCAAGCATTTTATAACATTTAAAAAAGTGTTTTGAAAATTTTATTTAATTGTTTGTTAAAAGAATTTACTAAAGTGTTATAAACCCTAAACCTTAAACCCCAAAACCCAAACCGTAAGCCCTACACCCTAAACCATAAGCATTTTATAACATTTTAAAATGTGCTTTGTATTTTTAGTTAAGTGCGTATTAAAAGAATTTATTGAATTGTTATAAACCCTAAACCGTAAACTCCAGACCTGAAACCCTAAACCCTAAACCCTAAATCATAAATTGTTTCGTAAATTTTATTTAAGTGTTTATTATAATCATTTAGTAAAGTGTTATAAACCTCAAACCATGAACCCTAAACCGAAAGCCCTACACCCTAAGCATTTAGTAACATTTTAAAAGTGTTTTGTAATTTTTACTTAAGTGTTTATTAAAATCATTTACTAAAATGTTATAAACCATAAACTCTAAATCCCAAACCCTAATACCCAAGCCTTAAGTATTTTATAACATTTTAACAAGCATTTTATAGCTTTTTTTTTAAATGTTTATTAAAATCATTTACTAAATTGTTATAAGCTCTAAACACTAAAACCTAAACCCTAAACTTTCAGTATTTTATAATATTTTGAAAGGTGTTCTGTAACATTCTTTTAAGTGTTTATTAAAAGGATTTACTAAAGTATTATAAACCCTAAACCTTAAAATCTAAGAATTTTATAACATTTTAAACCCTAAACCCTAAGCATTTTATGTGAGGTCCCTAAAATACTAGTGATTCCCCAATTGCTATTTTCATTGTAGCCCTTATTGTTATTTTTGTACCCCTATTGGCCTGATATTATTATTACTGTGCCCCATAGAAGCCCACTATTGTTATTGATGTGCCCTTATATTATTATTGTTATATCAGCTTTCATTATATTGTCACCCCTCACTCCTATACATAGCAAGGAGGTTTTGTCATTTTCATTATCCAAGAATTGTTCATTTTTCATTTGTATAAACACTAAACATTAAACCACAAACCCAAAACCCTAAATGCTAAGCCCTAATATCTAAACCCTAAGCATTTTATACATTTTAAAAATCGTTTTTAACTTTTTCTAAGTGCTTATTAAAAGAATTTACTAAAGTCTTATAAACACTAAACCCTAATCATTTTATAACATTTTAAAAAGCATTTTGTAACTTTTTTTGAGTGTTTATTAAAAGCATTTACTAAAGTGTTATAAACCCTAAACTCTAAGCACTTTATAAAATTTTAATAAGTGTTTCATATATTTTATTTTAGTGTTTATTAAAAGAGTTTACTAACGTGTTATAAACACAAAACCCTAAATTCTAAACACTAAATCCCAAACCCCAAACCCCAAACCCTAATCCCTTAGCATTTCACAACATTTTAAAAATGGTTTTGTAAATTTTACTCAAGTGTTTATTAAAAGAATTTCCTAAAGTGTTATAAACCCTAAACCCTAATCCCTAAAGCTTAAACACCAAATCCTACATTCTAAACCCTAAACCATAAGCATTTTATAACATTTTAAAAAGAATTTTGTAACTTTTTCTAATTTTTCATTAAAAGCACTCACTAAAGTGTTACAAACCCTAAACCCTAGACCCTGAACACTAAACCCCAAACCATAGACCCTCATCCCTGAACCCAAAACCCTAAATGCTAAACCCTAAGCATTTCATAACGTTTTAAAATGTGTTTTGTAACTTTTATTTAAGTGTTTATTAAAATCATTTACTAAAGTGTTATAAACCCTAATCCCTAAACCTCAAATCCTATACACTGAACCGTATACCGATTTAAAAAAAATCATTTTGTAACTTTTATTTAAGTGTTTGTTAAAAGAATTTACTTAAGTGTTATAAACCCTAAACCTTAAACCCTAAGAATTTTATAACACTTTAACAATAATTTAATAATTTCTTTAATTCACCCCTTAATGAAGCCTGACTATTATGTTGTGGTGCCTGCTGTGGTGTCTTATCTTCCAATATTACTTCATCCACTAAGCCCTCCTCCAATATATCAGCACCTGTAACCTTTTCTGCTTAAACCTAGTTACATTTTATTGAACACTCCCTCTTAACTACGAAGGTATTTATAATGGTACTTGGTCATTTTCAATCTAAACAATTTATCATAAGAAGAATCGGATTGGTAATCGATATGTATAGCATCATAGTAACCAAGATTGTTTCCATAGTAAGGCCTTGACCAAAAACTCTCTCTCATTATATGAGAGCACAATGTTGGAAAGACCAATGATCATAGACACGTTAATCATTGTCTCTCAAGGTACATACCCATCGAGGTGTTCACTGAGTATGACCTTATAGGACTATTCTTATCTTTGGTTCATAACCCCAAAATAATATAGATCCTCTTTCCTACTCTCGTCTTGGATGCCCTGCATATCCTCAAAGAGCCTCAGATGCCAGATGATTAACTAATCCTCCATTATTTCTTCCAAAGTAAATACAAGAATGTTGTGCTTAGATTTGTCTTCATGGCCTTCACCTAGACTTACG
Source organism: Pinus taeda (assembly GCA_000404065.3). NCBI lineage: Eukaryota > Viridiplantae > Streptophyta > Pinopsida > Pinales > Pinaceae > Pinus > Pinus taeda. The sequence continues at coordinate 5,274 of APFE030739799.1, read as the reverse complement.
ATTTTTAGTCCTGGTTTAGTGCATGACACATGAAATAGAAAAACAAAATTGTCACTCCTTTTTAATAAGGGGTAATGTAATCCAAGCTCCCTGTTAGCGAAGGTGGCAGCAGTGGCGGTGAAGGAGAGGTAGAAGGTAAAGGAGGAGGCAGAGGAGGAGATGGAGCAGGAGGAGGCATGGAAGGAGGCACGAGCAGTGGAGGATGTGGAGGCAGAGGATGAGTAGGAAGAGGTGGAGGCAGAGGCAGAGGAAGAGGTGGTGGTGGTGGTGGTGGAGGATGAGGAGGAGGAGGAGGAGGAAGAGAAGGAGGCAGAGGAGTAGGAGAAGGAGGAGGAGGTGGTGGTGGTGGTGGTGTTGGTGAATGTAGAAGAGGAGGAGGAAGAGGAGGCTAAGGTATTTGAGGAGGAGGTGGAGGTGGTGGTGGAGGTAGATAAGAAGAAGGAGATGGAGGGTGTGGTGGAGCTGAAGGGGGAGGAGGAAGAGGAGAAGGTCATGTTATTCATGGAGGAGGTGGATAAGGGGAAGGAAAAAGTGGAGCTGGAGGAGGAGGAGGAGCTGGATGACGGGTTTTGGATGAAGTTGGTGGTGGAGTAGGAGGTGGTGGAGGTATAGGTAGAGGTGGACGAGGAAAATGTGAAGGAGGAGGATGACAAGGGTGTGGAGGAGGGGGATGAGGTTGAATAGGAGCAAGAGGAGGAGGATGTGGAAGTGGAGGTGGATGTGGAGGCGGAGGATGAGTGGAGGATGAGGTGAAGGTGGACGTGGAGGTTGAGGTGGAGAAGGAGGTGAATTTGGGGGTGGAGGTTTAGCTGGAGAAGGAGGTGGAGGAAGTAGAGGAGGAGGAGGAGGTCGTGGAGGAGGTGGAGTTGGAGGTGGAGGAGGAGAAGGAGGAAAAGGAGAAGGGGTTGGAGGAGGTGGAGGTGGAGATGGAGGTGGTGGTGGATGATGAGGAGCAGGAGGAGAGAAAGGTGTAAGTGGAGGAGGAACATGAGGAGGAGGAGGAGGAGGAGCTGGTGGTGAATGAGTCGATGGAGGAGGTGGAGGAGGAGGAGGTGGAGGCTGAGGAGGAGGGAGAGGAAGAGTTGGATTTCAAGGTGGGGAAAGAGGAGGTGGTGGAGGAGGAGGAGGTGGTGGAGGTGGAGAAGGAGAAGGAGGTGGAGGTGGAGTTGCAGGAGATGTTGGAATAGTAGGAGGAGGAGGCGAAGATGGTGGAGGAGCTGGAGGTGGAGGAAAGGAGGAGGATGAGGAGGAGGTGGAGGAGGAGGAGGCTATGGATGATGATGAGGAGGAGGTTGATGTGGGCGATTAGATGATGGTGGTGGTGGTGGATGTGGAGATATGGAAGTTAATTTAAGATTGATGTCTTATATTCAAATATTAAATTTTCACTCTCTTCTCCACTCTTGGAAATGAAGGCTACATTTTTATTAATCCAGAACATATCTCTTCGCATACATAATATCCTACTATTAAATGATAAGTAATTCATTCATAAATATTTCCATATTCACAAATATAGTCATTCAAGTACATGAAATTTCTTTTATGTTTAGATCTGATATCTTGGCCAAGAATTTGAAGGATTTATCAAGATAAAAATTTTGTGTTTATTTTGTTTAAACCTTTTGCTTGTCTGTTAAACACTTATAGTTCTTGTTTCATTTTTCAATGAACCATTTGTTTGGGAATAACTAGTTTCATCTAATTATCATTGATTTAAAAAACGTTGGGTTAAATTTAACATTGTTTCTTGAATAAGAAGCCTTATGTTCTTCTTCTTTTACGTTTACTTGAGAAACATAGGATATTAGGAATCATATATGGCCTTGTTTATTATTTTGGTATTCCACATATTTTGAATAATTATTATTTTGAGTAATCATATAGAGTTGACATGAATGTCTAATGTGTACTCATAATATAAATAGAAAAAATATTATAGTATTGTAAACTTTTGATGGAATCACTTCATTAAACATAGTAAGAAGTAAATACATTGTATGAATTGTCCTTATGAATAAAAAGAAATATTTACACTATTGGGGCCATAAGACAACCAAAATTATTTTATCATAATCAAATATTTTCATTAATGAAGAGAGGGTAAATCCGTTGAATTGAAATCGATATACATGCATTTTTTTAGCGTCGTGCATTTTGGGAAAAGCACTAGCTATATAAGGGTTTTCTTTAAACTCAAACAACATCAAATTTCCTTGTAGCCAACATCAAGTGAAAATGGAAACCGACATCAAAACCCTGTAAAGAGGAAACATTTGATAAGTACTTGAAGACTAAAGCATAGGCAAAAAAACTTGCATGAATTTTGACCCCAAAACAATGTCAAAAGATAACCCAAGTTGGTCATAGACTAATATACACACACAAGAAAGGAATTCCTTTGTTTGAATTGGAATCACTTTAAATTAATTAGGCAAAGAACATTATAGAAGGTTTTGAGATAACTAGAGTATAACCTTAGTAATATAGATGACATCCTTCAATCCGTTGCTTTGTTGTAAATGAAAGAACATTAGGATTGTACATATATGATTGTATAAAGAGAAATTATATCGAGATGAGAATCAAGTTACGGTTTAATCATAGAATGAAAATTCTAGAAAGATTGTACAATATTGGAAGGAACTCCCTGTATGAAGGGTAGTTCATTTCGAAATCACTGAAAAAAGTAGAAATTACCCTGATATCCTTTGAGGAAATTGTAACCAACTTATGATACATCACAACCACAAAGTAAGAAGTGAAAACTTATAGTGATATACCCAATAATGGCTATACTATAACAAACATAAGTGAATGTAGAGGAACCAAAGACATTGTGATGGCTTATCGAAGGATTTCATCCATACCACATTTTACAAGGACACTTTTTCTAAAGTGTGAGATGGACATAAGTTTTTCACATACATTTCAAATATGATCACATAATTCCAAAACATCAATGTTCTATTTTTGAAAAACCTCATTGACAGAACTATATTCAATAGAGTAATGTTCATTCTTTCCACCACTTAGTTTTGTTTAGAATTGTATGGAACTATGCCCTTATGTTGAATCCCGTGATTGCAAATATATTTTTCATATTCATTAGATTACATTATATTCCATTAATGGTATGCAGAGAGACAATGTGTGTTCATGCTTCATATTCAAACCATACATGAAAATCCTTAAATGTTTTGAAAGCTTGAGATTTACTTTTTAGTAAGTACACCCAACACATTCCAGTGTAATCATCAACATAATATTTCGTACATTTATTTTCATTATCATAATTAAAATGCATAGGACCGCACAAACCAAAATATATATGTCCAAATTTTCTACATGAATGAAGCGGCCTTTGCTAGCGATTGTGAACAAGGAGCAAGTGGCAAATGATTATGCATAGTTATAGACCCATATAAATAAGAAAGTGGAAAATCCCACATATATTTAGTAGGGTACTCAACTAACATATTTAATGGTTAAAGTGGTTAGGTATAGTTTCTATCATCCTCTGGGAGTTAAATCACCCTTGACGAGGAAGGGGCATGACTAAGTAAAGCGAAAAATGAGATAATATTGACGGATAGTCTATGAGCTCTTGGTAGAATAAACAATGTTCCAATGTAAATAAGCCTAATAATTTTCCACGTAGTAGAGAAATTTATTGGGGGTAATATTCTAAGGTTTTTCAAAATAAAAAATAAAAATAGTTGTCAATTTTGACATTTTTTTAAATTTATTTGCTCAAAGTTTATACTTTAAAATTATTTTAACTTAAAAATAATTAGAACTCTCAAAATTTTTACGAAAATATCATTAAGCATTTAACATTGTGGATATTAGGGAGTACTAATGATAGGCAAGGTTTATAAGCTTTAAAATAAATTTCCATCAAAGTTTTGCTACTAGATAGAACCATTTGAGGAGAAAGAAAAAACATGTCATAGTTGTGCAAAATATACAAAAGAATTAAGTGATGAAAGGAGAAGATAACATGAGACATTCTTCAATAAAACTAAAATATGGGGAATAACTAACAAGGAATAAAGTTGTGGGTCGTTTAATGTTTGCATGTTGTGAGGCTTTGTGACATAGTACTCACGAAAATCCTCAATTCTAAGGGCGTGTACATTTCATGATACTTTTTTATTTGAAATGATGAAAGACAATTTAGGATGCATAAATGTAATTATATTATATAATTTAGTCAAAGAAACATTGTACTCTTCTTTTCCCCAGATGCGGGTGCCAGAGCACAGCGGGAGGACGAGCCACATGGCTCCCATGTGAACAAGCATGCGACGAGCCATGAAGCTTAATATCCCTGGCTCATCCGCCGTCAATTCGTTAATAAGGCGGGGTGGTAGCTCAGGGAAATCAATGCTTCCATGGTTGACAGGATGGCGAGGTTCGAAGGAAGCATCGAGAATTGGCATGGCATTATATACCTAGTCGGGGTCTGCTTCACGCTACTGTTCGGCGAATTTCTCGGTCAGTCTGGAATCTGGAAGCCGAGTGCTCTGCAGTGAGGGAAAGCCTGGTGCTGGCCGAGAAGATTTCCATCCCAGGTTACCCTCAAACTTGGCTCTCAGCTCCTTGTTAATACCACAGTGCGCAGAGGTTCAGTTGCAGAATTTCGAAGGGCGAATTTGGTGGGAGGAAGGTGGCGGTCTGATTTTGGAGGGAGGAAGGTGGCAGTTGCAGAAAACCTTTGGCGGTGGGCGAACATACAAGCCATGGCTCGGCTTCGCCACAGGCATCCATGTCGGAGAGGATCAGGAAGGGGCTCGAGTAGGGGTCGAGGACGAGAACGGGCCGATAGGGAGCATCACCACTGTTGCTGCCAATTCTGCCACCGTCGCGTCGGGGTTGCACCTCTTCAAGCTGAGTAATTCGTGGAAGTCAGCGGGGTGAACATGGAGGGGCCAGCCCTCCCAGCATTTGGGTCTGTGGTCTTCACCCTGGGGAAGATGGGAGATTCTCATGGGGTTAGTGCACACATCTCAGTGCTCTTCACGAGAACTCCTGAAGCAAAGGGTGAGGGTGCTCCACCAGAAGGGGAAGCTATGTGGGAGGGCATTCCTGAAGGGCTTGGTTGGTGTGAAATCGTGGAGGAGAAGCCACCCGAAGGGGTTTCACCCTCCCCAGCACGTCCCTGACATGGCGACCCCCTCTCAATTCACGTCCAGCATCTGTTCAATTTTGTTTTTCTTTCATAGCTCGGGTATGATCCCGTTCTGGTCTTATGCAATCTCGGGTAAGTGT